>JARHVA010000147.1:5065000-5365000 GCA_037957365.1 Torreya grandis | reverse complement strand
TATATATATATGTATATATATATATATATATGTATATATATATGTATATGTATATATATATATATATGTATATGTATATATGTATATATATATATGTATGTATATACAACCTAAATAGATTTTATAACTACTATAAACTTATATAGGAATATTTATGTACATCCCTGGACCCAAAAGTTACTTAGGACAAAAATGTCCAATAGAAGATAATAGCGGCAAACATTATTGTCCCCTACGGGGCATTCTAGTCCTTAACCCTTTCAATGGTCATTTTATAATTTAAATACTCTCTTATAGTATGGTATATGTTTTTAGGATAGGTAGCATTATTTTACCCCATTTTGGATTTCTATAAAGGCACACTCAAGTCAACTATTCTACCACTTGGAAATTTAAATACATAGACACACTTAAACTATTGCACATTGAGCAAAGCTTCCCTATTCTTTCCAATTCTAATTATAATCAATTTAATTAGTCCTCAACCAAGTCCAAATATTTTTTAATCCATGCCATATCAAATAATTATCAAGAATTTAATCCATCTCCAAATGTATCTATATAGTCAAAGAAGAACAGTTTCACATAGCACTTTAATTGGAATAACTATGTGGGCTTGAATTACCTCTTCAAAGTATTGGCTACGTAGGCAATGTTTAGTTATCAAGAGTATGATTAGGGTCATCTCAACCCATTACACTCTCCCCATTTATATTTTTAGGTTTTTAATAATTTCTATCACTAATAGGGTTTCAACTTTGGAGAAGTAATTTGGATGTATTCCACACACATCCAAAGGTCAAATCTCCACAAACGAGTGTGATTTAAGCTATTATAAGTGATTATGACTCAAGTTTTTTTAATTTTTAGTAGAGGATAAGATAAACCAAATCATGCCAATAATGGCATTTTATCCTATCCCAAATTGGATGGTAATTTCATTCAATAGATCTAATCCTTGTTCATGTGCACTTATAAGATCAATTCCTTTTTTTTTAGTTACATTTGTCTATTAGTTTCACATAGTCAAATATCAACCAATAAATAAATATTTTTTTCATTTTATTCATAGTTATTATTATTTCACTCAATTATACGTTATTCAATTTAATATTTTACTTTCATTTTACTCGTTTCATGTTGATTTACAACCTTTCATTGTATTCCATTCTATTCATTTAAATCAGGGTTAAGGCATCTATTAATTTAAAATTCTGATAATTATTTTTTTATAAATTAGCATTGGGTTTAGACCATGGTTTATTTTACTTCCATGGTTTCTACCATTGGTTGTAAGGAGGATACCATAATTTATTTTGATTTGGTGGTTACCATGGCTAATTTTAAGACTATGGCCAATTGATTTTGTGAAAGCTTTGAAGTTACCAATTTTGGCTTAGAGATCACTACTAATTATTCTATGGTTGAGATCTTTATTGAGTCTCATTTAGGTTTTGAGGTGGTATTTAATTTAATGTATTTGATACATTCCAATTATAAGGACTAGAATTTAAAAATGAAGATTTTGATGGCATACATATATTCTATGGTCTTTGATACCATGGCTTCCTTTGATCTACATAAAAAAATGGTCTCCATTTCATCCAATTACATGGAGATTATTTGGATCAGGATCATGATCTATTATTATTGTCACATTTTCCCAAGTAGCCTATAATTTATAGTCCATTTCGCCTTCTGTTATAGTTTGGGAAATATACGTTCAAAGCTTGCTCTATATTATCTTATTTTCTTCATGTATGTAGTGTATTTTACTACATGACCAATTGAATAATAATTTATTTTCTCATATATTTCAATAGGTTAATTTTTCATACATGAAATTATGATATAATATTTTGAAGGAGGTGTAGGTAATGTTTTACTACTAAAATTTTTCATCATGGACCTTGAATAATTTCTACATGGGAGGGTAATCTATTCAAATAATAGTTGTGATACATCTCTTCTACTCATAATATCTAGTGTGTCTATACATTCTTCATTGAATCATTTTAATAATATTAACTTAATGATTCCAAATCTATCAAATTTTATTTATAATTTTATATACTAAACATAAACCTCTCTATGTAATCCTCTAATGGTTCATCTTCTTTCTACACTATCCTAAAGATATCATCTCTCCTAGAGTTTCATCCTCCATAATAATCTTAATATTTGTAATGAAATGTCTCATTTATTTCTCTACAAGAGTATATTAATTACTTTATCAACCTCATGAACCATTTGAGGCTTGCATCCTTGAGAGTAGATGAAAATAGTTTTATCTTTTAAACATCCTAGTTGTAATCATAATTACTACATAGAACATCAAAATTGAATAGGAATGCATTAGTATCTATTGATACCTCTAAATGTACCATAGGTACTTTCAGTGTTTATAAAACACTACTCATTTTAGAATTCCAAGCATTCAGGGCATGAATTTTAGGTATTTGGTAATTATGATTCCTATGGTGAAATAACAACATAGCAAAGGGACCCTAATCCAACATTTCAAATTGATAATCCCTTAAGATCAGAAAAGCCTAATGTAAAAATGGAAAATCCAAGATTAGGTGTTACTTGGAATGTCCCCCCTTATGGGTGGATCAAAGGAAACTTTGATGGAGCTGCTAAAGGGAACCTAGAAATGTAGGATGTGGAGGAGTCTTGAGAAACCATGTGGGAAATGTAATTGATGCTATTGTTATTCCCATTGGTAAGTCGAATTGTCATATTGCTAAAGCTTTGCAGCCCTTCAAACCATCAAACTAGCTGTTGAATTAGGATATTCTAAATTATGGCTGGAAGGGGACTCCCTGAATATCATAAATATTTTAAACAATAAAAATTTTGTTTCATGGTCTATAGAGGCTATGGTGATGGAAATGAAAACCTTAATTCAAAAATTTGAGAAAGTTACTATCACCCATATTTATCGTGAAGCCAACAGGGTTGCTGATTGGATAGCAAATCACGCAGTTTGAATAGGACACAAGGTGAGTTGGCAGGATACATTAAACAAGAATGTGGATCTTAGAGTGCTCATTAATCATGATGCAATTCATGTAAATTAGGGAAAGATCAGCTTGGAATACAAAATCAATGATTTGGCAGAGTGGCCTCTCGGAGAAAGGATTACACTCATTAAACAAAAATGGTCTAGAGTACGTGAAGTGGATTCTGAACATGCCAAAAAAAAGGTGAGTTTTATTCCAAATTGGTAATAACTAGTCTAATTGCTTAGTTTACAGTGTTTGGGCATTACATGATATTTTTATGGCTCACAAAATGAAAGGAGAACCAAGGAAGCAGGAACCCAAAAACTACGAAGAGTGGAAAGCAAAACAAGATGTCTAGAAGATCCTTCAGAGAGGGAAGGTTGTGAGCTACATAGAATGGCTACATGGTTCAAAACCCCATATTACAATGGCTTTTTTCAAAAATTGGATTGACGACAGGGTTACCCTCCATGGCATCACGGTAAATCTCACTAAGGAATTCATAGCAGAGGTCATGGGGCTTTCAACGGAGGGAATAAAATTCTCAAAGTAGACCAGCATTTCAAATGAGGCTTTTTGCAAATTCCCAAAGATGAATGTTGAGGAGCAGCAGTGGAAAAGAGTGGGGACTTTTTTGACTTGGAGTAGATTAAGGGAATCTGGAGAGATGTCTTATGTTGTATCTGTGAGTATTTCATACTTGATGCAAGAAGCAAAAGAGTCCACAAATTTCACTTTGTATTTCTTAATCACTTCAGACACAAAGTAAGAATCTCCTTTCTTTTCTATTTGTGTTTCTCTTTGCTCCAAATTCTGTTCACTCATATGAAAAAGGAGTCTCATCCTATATTACATGAGGGATTAATTATAATAATTAAAGGTCACTTCAAAAACAAGGCCATTGTACTGAATCCTTATTCAGATAAAAATAATGACTTACATAGTAACAAGAACGAAACAGCAAAAGGGAAAGAAAAAGCTAAACCCAAATCCCCTAGCTTTAAAAATTAGACTGCAGATGAGGAAATAGACTGGGAAAGCATTGAAAGTTTTGAGGAGGAGAGCATGGAGGAAGAGGGAGGAACAAAAAGTAGGCAATCAAGCTCTAGGAGGAAGATGAATTTCAAGACAAGAATGAGAAAGGAGTCACTATAGAGGAAAAAACTAAAAATAGCAACCATGATCCTGAGGCAAACCAGCAAGTGTTTGGGGAAACTGATAAAGATTTGGATGATCTTTTTTAGGACCATGCTTCAAAAAATGAGAAGGAAAATCTAGTTTAGGTTGTCAACCAAGTAATGGAAATGGGAGCTCAAGTTAAGGATGATTGTAACCAAAATGAAAGCCCTATTGAAACTAAGGAACAGAAATGAAGGGAAAGGGAGGATCACATGGAAGAAGTGAAAACAGTCCAAAAAAGAACACAGAAGACTAGAGTGATATAAGGCAGAATGACGGGAAGCACCCCCTATGAGCTTGGCCAAGTGCAAAGCAGATGTTATCCTTCAATTTGACTTATGGATGTATAAGGAGATAATGGGACTCAAGAAGAAAATGGAAATAATGAAATGTAACCAAGAAGCAGTTTGGAATAAAATCAATAACATGGAAAAGCAGATGAGGGATATTCCTATCAAACTCAAAGACTATGAGAACAACCTAAGGGAACTCATTAAGGAAAGTAGAATGAAGATGGAGGAGGTTACCTCTAGCATTTGTGTAGTTGCTGTAAACATTGGAAAATGAGCAAATGAGGAAATCAAATCCTTGGAGGGGCCAAGAAAGAGAACAAGATAGAGCTCAAGAAAGAAAGCAATGCAAGAGGGAGCCATGTCGGTAGCTACAGGCATTCAGGACACTGTTGTGAAAGGTAAGGAAGCAGTGAAGATGATTTTGGAACTAGAAGAATAGGTCTTGGTTCTTTTAGTTGGATGTAATACCAAGTTCTATTTCCTGGTTTTTTGTTTCCTTATCACTATGGAGTTTCCAGGTCTCTGAAAAACCTGGGGTTAGTCTTTTGATTATCTTTTATGGTGGTTTCAGGTCCATGTAAAACCTGATGTTGATACTTCTTTGAAGTAGGTTTTAGGTTTTGCCTGTGGACATTTCTATTTTATCCTTCTCCTTTTGTTTCAGGGTTTCGGGGTCCCTTCAAAACCTATTTTTACCTTAATCTAAAATAATAGAGCAAAGTAGATTGTTCCATAAATTTATATTATTTAGTGGTTGGAAACCACCTTGGTTGAGCCTTATTGATAGTTTATTAGTCAAAGATTGATGTTATACTAATATAAATGGATATTTATAATGATATTTAAGCTATAGTGATGACATTTGTAAAAGAAGGGAGAAAAGAGGAGAGGGTAAGGTAGAAAGGAAACAAATGTGATTGAAATCTTTACCTCAAACATTATGACAAAGTTTTAGTTTGTTAAACGTACATATAAACTAATTTATAATGTAAAATAGCTAGAGCTCAATTTCCATTACAAAGTAGGCCTATTTCTAAGGATAAATTGAAATTACAAGTAAGAACTAGGTTTACTTTTAATATTTTATTTCTATATCTAAATAGTTGATGCACATATTTGATATAGGAAAAATTAAAGGAAAGAAACTCATGATATTTCAAACTAAACTAGAAAATCATAGATTATCAACCTTGTAAATGAGTTAATGTAGTTTAGGAATTAAATAATCCATTCAAATTTAAGATCTAGAAAAATAATTGAGAGAAAAGCTACAACTATCAATACAACCAAATAGACAATCTTTGTAGAATTCCTTTAGCTATATTAATTGGTGTGAGTATACAATTTTTATCAAAAATATCTCCCTCACAAAAATGGTAACACTACCTATTTATATAAACATAGGTGGTGTACTAGTCAATTATCAAGATACATATGCTTACATTAAGGATAGTTGTCTTTGTATGACCATTATAATATAGGCATGAACTTCTATGTTAGATTGACCTAAAACTTTATATGCTAACAAAATAGCATATATTTATACAATATAATATTCCATTTTTTCAAAATGTATGTAGAATTACAATATATAAAATCTTCTATTGGGTTGGTGGTGGGCCTCTTGGCTATTATTGCTATAGGATTTCCTTATCCTTAGTATGTTGATCATCTTGAGATCTACTATAGGCTTCATCAAACATCTATTTTCTTGATCTACCAGTTTGTCAAATTCTTTGTCATTCCTTAGCATAGCCTCCTTGATGCTCTGGGCCTCTATTATCTTCTCTAATAAATTGAAGATGAGATCCATTATTATATGGTTATCATTACTAGATTGGCAATGGATTATCCCTCTTATCTCCTAGATGCTGGTAGTATCTCTTTGCTTGAATTATTCATCATCAATCAAAGCCATAGAAGTGGTTTTTGAAGGCTTTGTCAACATTTTTCTTAGAAGTTTCTCGATCTTGTTGATCAAAGCTTTATCCTCCCTTATGAGTTTATTGACATCCTTATGTCATGTGCTCAATTCCTACACTTTGTCAATAAAAATGCCTAGGATGAAACTTAAGTGTTTTAGAGTAATAGTCCTAAAGTCTAGGATCTATCTCTTTACTTGTACATTGATGAGCTCAATAATTTTGTCCTCTAAATCTTGCCATTGGATGACCAAAGCCTTAGTTGCTTGATCTTATTGTACTAAGTCATCCTACCTAATATTCATGGCCTTCAAGGCCTCAAACATATCAAAGAAGGACTCATTGAGCATCTTTATCATTTCATCAAGAATAAAGATGATGGCTTGGGTCACAAGGTTTTCCTTCTCCATCCTCAAGTTGGCAATCTATTGCTTCAATCCACTAATTCTAGCCATTGTTTATGTTGATTGGACTCTAACCAAACTTTCCACATACTGTTAATGGATGGGATGTTGTCCCACTATTTTACCTCTAATTAGAGTTAGGTCTATGAAAGGTTCCACCATTTTAAATGTGAAATCTTTAGTACCCACCACAAATTTCCTTGTTGTGATCTTCTCTAAGCTTATGGTATCTGGATTGAAGAAAATGGTAGTGGTAAGCTCTGTCAGCTAGGTGGCTTTTGGGATTTCCACTTTAGTTCCACTAGATTCTCTAAGGGCATCCATTCTATTTCCACCAACTCCTTTTGCTTCCACTATTATTCTCTCTTCTTGCTTCTTTATTAAAAAATCAAAACATGCCTCTTTTTCCTAGGAAAAAATGTTTGATTAACTTAATTTTGATGGTCTCACTCAAATCATAGGCCTCCTTACAGAGGCCAAATTATATGTGTGTGAATGTCATATTTAAGTTCATAAAGTCATTTTTGTTGAATTCAAGAGTGCCACATTAGTATCTTCATGGATATTCCTAAGGTCATGGACTCAATGCACTTCATCGGATCAGAAGAGTGATAGCCATTGGATTTATATTTGAGACTTTACATGTGATTGGCTACATTAAATATGTGGGACCCTTATTGATGTAATTATGTGTGACTAGTTGCCACTTCATGACTTTTTGGATCTTTAGCCTTTCAACCCTCAACTCACACCATCAAATCAGACCTTACAATGAAGCGTAGACATCAAATCTCTCTTAATTACCCATCATTGGATCAAAATACGTGATCAAGCATGCATTGTCAGATCCTATAAGTTACACAATAATTAGGGAAATTTAGTTAATAAATATTAGGATAATATTTTATTATAAGGCCCTATTCATATTAATAAATATGAAGGGGTTCTTAGGATAAAGACTTAGGCTAGATTTTAATTAAAAGGACTCAGCTTAGGAAATTAAAATGGGGCCTTGTCGAGGGACTCCAAAGGGAGGTTAGGACAAAGTAAAGATATTTAAAAGAATATTGAAAGACTAATTATTAATTTAATATTAAGGTTTAGTAAAATTAATAATTGATACTAAGCCTTAATATAAAATTAAGCTCAGGTCTAAAATATTATATTGAATATCCCCACTAAATGATTCCTGCCAAAATTTAATTTCAAACTTTGAGGGTTCCACACCTAGGTTCTTAAACTCAAGGTTTCTTAAACTCTAGTGAATCCTTGCCTGGTAAAAAACTAGTATTTTCCATGAAACATGCATTGCTTACAAAACTAGAATGGAATGTTAGAAGCATTAAGCACACTAGGGTTTAAATCCATAAAATGTCACCTTATCAAAATAGATGATCTTTAAATTATAATAAAACCTAGGATCATAGCCAAATTGATAAAATAAAGGTTAAAAACATCTCAAGGGCCCCAATTTTTAGAATTAGGGGTATGTTGGCCCTAAAAAATGGTGACTCATAAGGGAAACATAGCCAAATGTTAGAACTCAAAGTCTCTGGTTTAGGTCAATAATTAGGTCCTTTATTATAGTGGATCCATGTCATTATTTAAAGTCTATTCATGGTTGAAACAAGATTTGTACCTATAAAATTGAGTTTAAAATACTAAGACATATCACATTATGTGTGCACTTTGATTCCACTTATTATTTGCAAAGGGATTTAGGGAACAACTTCTAGGTTTCATGTCCTTAATCATTTTCACTAGCTAGTAGGCTCATTTAGGTATTCAATGGGGTTATTATTTTAGTTCAATAAGGCTTGGGTATTGTTCTAATACCAAGCATCCATAGCCATGATAGAAGTGCTTTTGGTTCCACTCAAGGCCTTACTCCACTGCCATCTAGGTGTCCATAGCCTTAGTGGAGATTACCCAAATCACATGTAATTGAAAAGCTTTAGATTTTGCCCTAAATTATTTATTTTTTGTATCTTTTGACATATATTTAATGCTTTTAGCAAGGTTGGGAACCAAGGTAGCTAGTTTTAAGGATTTCAGCCTATTAATTTGATTTAAGAAAAATTACTTGTGGTTATCACCATTGTCTCAGGCAAGGATATCTTGTTAAGTGTAAACATGGTTTTATCCTAACAGACTAAACTTTATTTCATAAGTGAAATTCTTCTTAAAACCATATTCAGGTCCCAATAATGTCTAGGTTTGCATAGAATAATGGATATCTTCATTGGCCTTTACCAATTTCCTTATGTTATAGCACCATCATATTTCAAGTTTGTGCTCATCATATGTATGAGGTTCATACTCAAATTAGTGAAACTTTGGAATTTCAAGGAGATAAGATATTTTGAGCACCATCCTATCTTTAGAAAGACCAATTAAATCCAAGGAAAAAATCAAGAAAATAAAAACAACAGTACCAAAACAAGCAAAAATAGAAAACAAAAAGGCAAAAAAATATATACAAACAAGACAAGAAAGAAGAGAAAAAAAGAAAATAACTAGCCTACGTACTCTAAATTAAATGTTCTTACAAATTTTATCCCATGAATACCCCTAGTGGAGTTACATCAAAGTAATGCTTGAGATATTGCCAATGTGGGAAATGTGAAATCTGCTCCTTGAAAGTATTTCATCTTGAAATTATTATTTCCAAGTGTGTCAGCAATCTGACATGGGCCAATCTATAGATGTGTGAATTTACCATGCTTGCCTTTGGGTTCAAATGCCTTATCCTAAAGGAGGATTAGGTCTCCTTATTTAAATAATTTCACTTTTGACCTTTTATCAAACCATCTCTTTATTGTGGTTTAATGATTACTAAAGTTAGCAAAGGCTTGCTCCCTTGCATCTTCTATCATAATGATGTCTAGCAACCTGGAGTTTGCAAGTTCTTGACTCTCCTCTATGTATTCTTGCATAAATATAAATATGGTTAACTTGAGGGTGATATAAAAAATAGGTTCTTGGCCATACACCAATAAGAATGGTGATTCC
Source organism: Torreya grandis (assembly GCA_037957365.1). NCBI lineage: Eukaryota > Viridiplantae > Streptophyta > Pinopsida > Cupressales > Taxaceae > Torreya > Torreya grandis. The sequence continues at coordinate 5,355,182 of JARHVA010000147.1, read as the reverse complement.
TTTAGGGCTTGTTTAATTATGATCTTATCTACCCATAGAGCATATTTGAGGAGATTTTCTAAGACCCAGGTTTGTCTTTAGCTGATTTTTTATCACCTTGATCAAATTCCTGTTAGTGGATTTAAAAAATAAATTTCCCTAGGGGTAATGATTTGAATCAAACTTTAGATAAATGTCATTATCATAAGCCCATTCAATCATCTCTATGGACATAAAGGCTGATCCATTATCACATAGTAAAGAGACTGGGGTTCCAAATTTGGTACAAATGTTTTCTTCTAGGAAGTTGGTCACTTCATCTATCCTACATTATTTGGTGGCTATAGCTTCAATCCACCTTATGAAATAGTTTTTAGTAGTTAAGACATATTTGTGGCCTTAAAAATAATTAGGTTTAATCACTCCTATGAAATCCAATCCCAATTGTGCGAAGGGTTTGTCAATCATCATTGGTTGAAAAGGCATGGTTGCCTTTGGTTCTTTAGTGCTAAATATTTGACAAGATTGACATTCCATCACATGCTTATGCGCATCCTTGAAAATGGTCAGCCAATAGTAATCAACACTGATGATTTTATGGGCTATTATTCTTCCTTATGGATGTCCACTATCCATATTTTCATGGAAAGTACTCATGATTTGAGAAGATTCTTATTTAGATACACACCTTAAATAACTCATTCAAAGAAGTTTACATATAATACTCTATCTTTGATCAAATAGTGAGAAAATTTGAGTCTTAGGGCTCTCTTTTACTCTCTTGTAAGTACTATAGGACAAACACCATTAATTAACAAGTAAATCAAGGAATCATACTACTCATTAGGCTAGCAGTCTTGTTTTTAAACTTACATGATATGTATCTTAGGGTTGGTGTCAGCAATCATTTAGACAAGGCCCTAACACTTTACCAACTTATCAGTTTTCCTCTATATCATATTCCTATAGAACTAACATCCACTTGCCTCTATGTTTACCCAATTCATTTTGATTCAACATGAGTTTTGTGGTAGGGTCTAGTAAGATATCATGCACTTTATTCTTAAGGATGTAATGCCTGAACTTCTTTACTACTTTCACTAGTGCATATGCTTGCTTGTTAATTAGGGAATAGTTTAGTTCTACATTCTTGAAATTGGTACTCATGAAAGCTAATAGGTGATCATTCCATCAAATTTTTGAGTTAGAACTATTACCATGGTGTGATTAGAAGCAAATGAGTACAAGTAAAATTCCTTTAAAAAGCTTGGACTTATCAATACTAGGGCATGGCTAATTACTCATTTGATACTATTAAATTCTTTCTTGGATTCCTCATTTCAACTAGCCTTGACATCCTTCTTAAGCATTCCATTCAATGGTTTAACCATCTCAACAAACCCTAAGATGAATTTCCTAACAAATTTTAGTTTTATAAAGAATGACTTTAGTTCCTTCCAATCATTTAAAAGCTCTATCTTAGAAATGGATTCTACTCTTTTAGGATCTATAGAGATCCCATCTTTAATGATAACATGACCTAGCAACTTCCCTTTAGTAACACAAAAGATGCTTTTCTTGGGGTTAAAGGAAATACCATACCTTTTGCATCTCTCAAATACTTGTTGAAGGTGTGTGAAATGATCTTCTCTATTTCTAGATAATACTATTAGGTCATCCATGTATATTATGATGCATTTTCCAACTAAACCCTAGAAAGCATGGTTCATGGATCTTTGAAAAGTAGCCCCTATATTGATCAGCCAAAAGGGCATCTTTTTATAAGAAAAAGTTACCCACTTAATGGTAAAGGTTGTATTCATTTTGTCCTCTCTATCAACTAACACTTGGTTATACCCTAAAAAGCCATCAAGGAAAGACATCATGGCTAATCCTAAAAAAACCTATATTACTTGGTCTAGAGAGGGCAAAGGTTAATTGTCCTTTTTAGATGTTTTGTTCAAGTTCTTGAAGTCAATGCATAACCTAATTTCACCATTATTATTTTTTACTAGAACCAGATTAGCAACCCAAGTGGAATGTCAAATGGGAAAAACAATTCTTACATCCAATAATTTCTTGACTTATTTATAAATCATGGGTTCTAGGATAGGGTTAACAAGGCTCTATTTCTACCTGAAGGGTTTACAACTTTCCTTGAGGGGTATAGTATGGCCAATAACCTTTGGATCAAAGATCCTTAGATCATCATAAGACCAGTAAATTACATCCTTATATCTAGTGAGTAACTCTTTAGATTTTTTCTTCTTCATTTTTATGAAATCCTTCCCCATGTTAACCTACTAGGGTTGATCTTGGGGTCCAATATTTATTGTATTGTACTCTTTCCCATTTACCTTAAGGACCTTAGGATTTTTAGTGAGTTTATCTTGGTCAAACAATCTTTCTATTGAAACCATCCCTTTAGGTATATTTTTACCACTCAGATGGATAATCTTGCCACTAAATTAACTTTCATGGGTATCCTCATTAGATTCATCAATAATATGAGCTTAAAAATCTCTTGAGTTAGTCACACATTCTAGGATCTATTGATCATCATTAAAGACTTGGAAGTGGTTCACATTATCTAGGATTGAAGGGTAGGGTACTAGCTCAATACTAAAGTTAGAAGAATATTGATTAGGCATGAGGTTGGCTATAGTAAAAGCTAGCCCATTAGTATCTCTATTTTCAATCTCTAGGGATAAAGAATATGTTAAATTCCTCAAAGGAGTCTATTAGGTCTCAAATTCTAAATTTATACCTCTTGAGTATGATAGTTTACATTGATACTTCCTTCTCACTTGGTTGACTACAAGTTTAGAGTCCCCATAAAATAGTATCTCTTTGACTTTATTTTTAATAGAAAATTACAACCCTCAAATGAGAGCCTCATATTCAGCTAGGTTATTAGTGCATGGCAATTGTAGTTTGTAATATGCATGATATTTTTTATTAGTAGGTTTTATTAAAATAATACCAACTCTAGATATAGACTTGTATTGAGCACCATCAACATAAAGTTTCCATAAACTAGGTACAATAGGAGTGTCTTGGGAATCAACCAATTTTGTAGTTTCTAAGGTGAAGACTCCCAAGTTAGAATCAAGGAAATTAACTCTCTCATTGATTGCATTATACTCAATAATCATATGCTTCATTATTGGCTCCATTTCTACCCTTATATGATTTGGGGCACCTTTCCAAGGTAGCCATAGGTGTGAATAATCAGTAGACATATATCCATTTAGGGCTTTGGTCCACTCTCTACTTAAAAGTATTACATATGCATTAAGAATGTATACTACTTAAATGCCAATAAATTATTGCACTCTAGGTTCATTAGCCAATTATATTTGTACATTTAACAATTCTCCAATAACTTTGACTCTTGATTTTTTTAAATAGGTAACCACCCTGTCAGACATGATTGGAATCAGTGCCAATTGTTCACATATTCTTGTAGGTATGATATTGGTTGAATCCCTACAGTACAAAAGATAATTATAGAGGTTCTTACCAAATATCTTGACTATAAGAAGGAATGGGGGAGATTCTACCTTTATTGTTTTCATGGTCACATTTACAGTATCATCCTTGGGTGGCTTCCCAAGTTTCTTAGACAAAGACTTTAGCAACAAGTCTTTTTTTTAAATAATTTGAGTTAACTCATGTAAGGTAATATTGGCCTTGATTTTCTTCATGTCTTCCATAATTTTATAGCCAGTCTTGCTTGGTGAATCAGTACTAGGCTTGGAGGAACTTACTTTGGGTGTCTTAGGGTCATTCCTTGAAGTAGTATCAAGATGGGTCCCATAGTTATTAGGATTTGAAGTGGTCAAAGGTTTCTTATGCTCCCTATTCCTTAGAAGGTATGTATTCAAGAATTTTTGGAATGCTTGAATCTCTTTAGGAATATTCTTTGCTTGATTATCTTCTTTAAAAGGGAATTAAAAGGTTTCTACCATGTGGACTTGGTTTGAAGACTTGGATTAAGAATCATTTGTAGCACTATCCTTGTTAGGTACCACTTTAAATGTATCTACTTCTTCCTAAAAATCTTCAAAGGCTTTATATAATTCAATACAATTAATCTCACCATGCTTAGTAGTGGCATGCACTCTATAGTACTCAAGCAAGATAATGTTTGTGAGATTGATATCCATGGTTTTGTTACTATAAGAGGGCTCATTATCCTTGTTTTTATATAAGTTATAATTTTGAAACTTATTTCTTGGGCTATTTAACTTTTAGAAAGTGAATTTTCTTCTAGAACTTTCACTAGTATTACCAAATTGTTTTTACAACTGAAGGAAATTAGTGATGAGCTTATAGACTATTTTAAAAATATATTTATTATCATTCCTTAGGGTTTTATAATTATGTACTTGATTATTTCCCATACCAAAAATTGGTACAAAGGCCTTTTGATCATTAGTAGAAGGTCCACTAGTGGTTTGGTAATTCAAGAATCCCAAATTCTGGTTAGAAGCAACATGACTGGTAGGTAGTATGCTCAATGCTAGAATATAGTTAAGAGTAGGGGTGTTTTGGTTATTATTTAGAAAAAGGTTTAGAGTAGACATCCATGGTTTAACATTGGGAATGGAGTAAGCCATTTGGCCCTATGGTTGCATTTGATCATTGATAACCACTACCTCAGAATAGGCTTAGGCTAGTGAAGTTATAACTAGGATAGAACTCTTTAGGAATACAAAAGTCATATGATCTACTACATCCTTGTAGATTTCTAGGGCTAGAACATCATTAGGTTTGTAGGATTCCATAGTCCTGCTATACATTTTTTGGAATTTGGCATTGAAAAACCTTATAGGTTCACTTTTATCTCTCTTGATGGTTGTGAATTGATGATAAATGACATAAGAACTAATAATATTACCAAATTAATGAATGAAAATGGCGTTTAAATCATTCCAAGAGGTAATGCAATCATCAGGCAAATTAAGAAACCATTAATATGGTGCATCTTTAAAAGTAAAAGGAAATAGTCTATATGCTACATCCTCGTGTATGACATTTAATAACCTCAAATCAGCTTTTTAAAACTTAACATGTTCTTCCATATTACAACACTAGTAGGACTAAATATGGGAAAATACTTCTTATGATTATGTGGTAAATCATAGACTACCCCTCATACATTAATGGGGGAACTTTCTAGCCAAGCCATACCTGGATGTGGTTTGAATGCAAAGGTCCCTTGAATAAGAGAAGTGGTGATCCAAAACTTAGAAGTTTTGGTTGACGAATATTTCAATAGCAGAAAAATAACACAATAACAATGGATTCTCTGAGAAGAGATGTTGTATTACTTAACAACTACAATATAAATATAGGCTTATCTCTAAAAAGAGATGTTTTATTGAATCAAAAAAATTTAGATACAAAACATATGCTTATCTCTGAGAAGAGATGTCTACCTTCCCCTTTTGGGTTACAATGCATTTATACATATTTTTGAAAATAACCTCAGGAGATTGTATGGCTCGAGGAATTAATGGGTGATGATTTGACGTCCCAGCATTAAAAACATACAATGCTCACATAAAGACAATACAACGATTGAGGACATACATCCCAACATTAAAACAATACAATGCTCGAGGACATAATCACTCGAGGATATAACAGCTTGAGGAACAAAAATGTCATCGATAATACAAAATGAAAACAATACAAAATTCAAGGAATTACTATCACCAAATGGTCACCTTGATTTATTGCCCAAATCATTCCTCCCTCCTTGATAAGCAATGGTCCCCATTACATCACTATTCCCCATCAAGTGTGGTAGTTTTGTCTTGATTTGATTCCCGATGCACACTTGGAAGGGACTGTGGTTTATGGAACTGTGTGGGGCCTGATTGTTCACCATCTATATCTGACCATCAGTCTGTGGATGGAAGGCTATGAACTTCTTCAGCATGGTATCTATTTGCTTCTGTTGTTGTGTTGTCAGGGCTATAACATCAGCCCTTTTGGATTCCTATGGCTTAACCACCATGAAAACAAATTTCTTGGCACTAAGCAGAGAGACAGATGTGGAAGGTGGTACTTCTGGTACCCTATAGCACCATGTTTCAAGAGTGAGAGTGATATGTCTAGTTCTTGATTCGTATATACCATGTTGATTATACATGAATGGCTGACCAAAGAGTACATCACAAACATCTAGATTGACCACATCACATAAGACCTCATCTTGGAAAGGTTGTATTGCATATGAGAGAAGACATTGGCAGGTGACACAGAGGTCTCTCCCTAGGCTCAACCATCCAATACTATATGGTTTTAGGGGAGGCTTCATGGACAAATTTAGGCTTTTCACAACATTAGTAGAGATTAAATTCTTTTGACTTTTGCTATCAAGAATGAAATACAGAGGCTTACCTTTCACCCATAACTTAGAGTGAAACAACCTTTCCTTGTCATCTAGCATCTCATTGTGTGTCTGTGATGAAGCTACAATGGCTTCAAGATTAGCATCTCTAATTTCTTCTTGAACCTCTTTGATTGTAGGGTCTATATGAGGTAGAGCAGTAGATGATGTGGATGGTGACTCAGAAAGCAGTGATTTGATAGCTCAACATCCTTCTTTGGAGTGAGTTCCAGATTTGTGATAACCACACCATTTCTCGATCTTTCCTTCCTTTTGCTTCCAATTTTGGCCTCGTGTTTGACCTTCTTTATCACTTTTCCATTTTGAAGAATGATTCTTTACATCCATTCTTCCATGCTTCTGCTCAATCTTTACTGTGAACTTGTATGCCTCACCTATGGTTTCCAAATTAAAGAGATCCATTTCCCCCCAAATGTACCATTTTAGTCCACCACAATATTTGAGAGTTTTATGTTTCTCACTTTCTTAAATACCCAGTCTTGCAGACAAAGAAGTAAAAGTGTTTGTGTAATCTTTCATAGATTGGTCCTTGCCTTGGCAAAGTTGTTTCCATTGTATGTACAGATCATCATACGCGCTGATGGGATAGTATTCTTCTTTTACTGCTTTCATAAAATCATCCTAGGTGGATTCCACCCCAAGGCCAATGATATCCATACTGAACCTCTTTTTGTACACTTCCCACTAGTTTTTCATGAGTAATGATGATTTCAAAAGAGCAAAAGTGATCTTTTCTCCATCAGTGAACTTATTTATAGAGAAGTAGGATGATAGTTGATCCAACCAATTTTCCACTACATCAACATCAATTTTGCCTTAAAATGTGGGAATATCAAAATTTACCTAAACCTTGAAGGGTGTTGGGGCACTGAAAGGAAGCTCCCTTGATGAGGAGCCCCGATGTGTAGCCACAGAGCCAGAATTTCCCATCAAAAGTGTTTGAAGAATTTGAGCAAATTGTTAGAGCATCTGTGCTTATTGTGCTAGAGGGCTTCATTCACCATTTCCTTGAAAGGATCAGATGTCTCAGTGTCATCTACCATTTGAGGTCATTTGGGGTGCACAAGTGGAGCATTTGGAAGCTCTGTCACTTCCCACCCAAGTTTTTTGTATCCTAACCTCATCCTCAGGAACATACACTCTCAAGACAAACCGCTCTGATACCACTGATCCAAAACTTAGAAGTTTTGGTTGACAAATATTTCAATAGCACATAAATAACACAATAACAATGGATTCTCTGAGAAGAGACGTCGTATTACTTAACAAATGCAATACAAATATAGGCTTATCTCTAAAAATAGATGTTTTGTTGAATAAAAAATTTGTATATACAAAACATACGCTTATCTTTGAGAAGAGATGTTTGCCTTCCCCTTTTGGGTTATAATGCATTTATACATATTTTTGAAAACAACCTTAGGAGATTACGTGGCTCAAGTAATTAACGGGTGATGATTTAATGTCCCGGCATTAAAACCATATAATTCTCACATTAAAATAATACAACACTCAAGGACATACATCCCAGCATTAAAACAATACAATGCTCAAGGACATAATTACTTGAGGACATACTCAAGGATATAATGGCTTGAGGAACAAAGCTGTCACCAATAATACAAAATGAAAATAATACAAAATTCAAGGAATTACTATCACTGAATGGTCACCTCAAATTGTTGCCCAGATCATTTGGGTAAAGACTTGGAAAGTCCTTGTCTACCTTTATCATGCCTAGTTCTCTAATGACTTTGTAGCTAAAGTAAAGGGTCTCTTGTTTTTTAGCATGATCTAGTGTGAAATCTAGGTAAAACCATCTTGAAGATTTCAGATCCTATTTGCAATACGGTGTATTAAGTTAATCTTTACAAGAAGCAAGGACTAAACATACATACTAGGCTAATTATGTAAATATCTATGTAAAGTAACAAAGGACATCAAATTTCCACAAAAGTAGCTTGAGGATGCATCCTATTGTGTAAATATAATTGATCTTTATAATTTTTAGTTTAAGATGAACCAAAATATATAAGTGATCACCTAATCTTTGATCAAAATAAGTCATTTTAATTTAAAATGCTACAAATCTTAAAATTCAAAGCTATATTTACTAGAACTAGTAACCATTTATCAAATAACTATGATATTTTCCTTAACAAAGCACAAATATATGTCAAAAAACTCCAAGACTACCAATCTTTAAACTAGGGATCAAAGATCTACCCAAAGGCATAAAGATGACACTAATTCTTGAATAATTAGCATTATTCCCTCCTTATAGCACTAATAGAGCTTCTCATGTTGATGCCTCTAAATTTACCAAGGTGCTTTTAGTGTTTAAAAAACACAACTCATTTTAGATTTCTAATAATTTAGGGCATGAGTTACACGTGTTTGGAAATAATGATACCTGTGGTGAAATAGCAACAGAGCAAAGTAGATTGTTCCAAAAATTTATATTATTCAGTGGTTGGGAGCCACATTGGTTCAACCTTCTTGATAGTTTCTTATTCAAAGATTGATGTTATACTAAACTAAATGGATAATTATAGTGAGATTTAATCTATATTGAATATCTTTGTAAAAAAAGGGAGAAAAAAGGAGAGGGTAAGGAAAAAAAGAAACAAATGTGATTAAAAGTCTTTACCTCAAACATCATGACAAAGTTTTAGCTTCTTAAACATACATCTAAACTAATTTATAATGTAAAATAGATAGAGCTCAATTTCCATTACAAACTAGGCCAATTTATGAGGATAAATTGAAATTACAAGTAAGAACCAAGTTTACTTTTAGTATATTATTTTTATATAGAAATAGTTGATGCATATATTTGATATAGGACAAATTAAAGTTAATAAACTCATGATCTTTCCAACTAACCTAGTAAAACATAGATTAGTAACCCTGTAAATGAGTTAATGTAGTTTAAGAATAAAAGAACCCATTCAAATTTAAGATCCAAACAAAAAATTGAGAGAAAAGCTACAACTATAAATACAACCAAAAAGACAATCTTTGTAGATTTCCTTTAGCTATATTAGTTGGTGTGAGTATACAATTTTTTTCAAAAATCTCTCCCCTAAAAAAATGGTAACACTACATATTTATAGAAAACATAGGCAGTGTAATGGTAAGTTCTCAAGATACATATATTTATATTAAGGATCGTTGTCCTTGTATGTACATTCTAATATACACATGACCTTCTACATTGGACTGACCTAAAACTATATATGCTAACAAAATAGCATATATTTATACAATATAATAGTCCATTTTTACAAAATTTATGTAGAATTATAATATATATAATCTTCTATTATGCTGGTGGTGGGCCTCCTGGCTATAGTTGTTGTAGGATGTTCTTAGCCTTAGTATGTTGTTCATTGATCATCTTGAGATCTACTATAGGCTTCATCAAACATCCATTTTCTTGATCTACCAATTTGTCAAATTATTTGTCATTCCTCAGCATGGCCTCCTTAATGCTCTAGGCCTCTATTATCTTCTCTCTTAAATTGAATATGAGATCCATTATTCTATGGTTATCATTACTAGATTGGCCATGTATTTTCCCTCTTATCTCTTGGATGCTATTAATGGATCTTTTCTTGAGATATTCATCATCAATCAACCCCATAGTAGTGGATTATGAAGGCTCTATCAACATTGTTCCCAAGAGTTACACAATCTTGATGATCAAATATTCATCCTCCCTTATGATTTCATTGACATAATTGTGCCATGTGCTCAATTAATACACTTTATCAACAACAAAGTCTAGGATTTGTCTCTTTACTTATACATTGATGAGCTCAACAATTTGGTCCTTTGAATCTTACCACTAGATGAATAAAGCCTTAGTCTCTTCACTTTGTTGCACTAAGGCATCCTACTTGAGCTTCATGTTAGTCAAGACCTCAAACATATCAAAGGAATCATAGAGGATCTTTATCATTTGATCGGGAACATAAAATATGGCTTGGGTCTTAAGGTTTTGATTCTCCATCCTCAATTTGGTATTATTTTGCTTCAATCCCCTAATTCCAACCATTGCCTATGTTGATTGAGCTCCAACCAGACTTTTCACATCCTCTTGATGGATGGTATGTTCTCCCACTACTTTCCTTCTAACTATATTTAGGCCTATAAAGGGTTCCACCATTTTAAAGGTGAACTCTTCAGTACCTACCAATTTTCCTTATGGTGATCTTCTTTAAGCCTGTGGTATTTAGATTGAATAAAATGGTAGTGGTAGGCTCAGTCATCTAGGTGGCTTCTAGGATTTCCACTTTGGTTCCACTAGATTCTTTAAGAGCATCCATTCTTTTAAGACTAGCTCTTTTTTCTTCCACTATTATTCTCTCTTCTTGTTTCTTTATCATTTTCATAATCTAGGGCTGGAGGTCCTCATCAATGTTGACACTTTTGGTTAATTCCCATGAATGGATCAAAGTAGGTATATTTTGTAACTTCCCATATATACTAGTTAGGAATGGTTAGCCCATGAATGGGGAATTCATCACTAAATAAATTTATTCCTTAGATTAGGTACATAAAGGGGAGCTTTGGCCTTTTAGAACTAGTAGAGACAAGGGCCAACTCAGCCTTCCTCTTCCTTTGGATGGTTGTTGTGACTAAAGCCAATTCATGCTCTTTCCCTTCCTATTACTTAGCCTCTTCTAATTGTCTAGGATCCTCTACAAGTTGCCCTATTTTGTCAATAAGGTCTTCCTTTGTCTCTTCCTTATCTAATCCATAAATGTCTTCAAGATCCTTTAAGACTTCCTCCACTGTCTCATATGGCTCAAGATCCACCATGTCTACATGTTCCACTAGAGGTAGAGGTTATTAGAGAGGGAATGAAGATGGTGTTACTTCACCTAGACTCTATTCTAGTTGTTTATTTCCAAGGTATTATGGTTTAAGCACATCTACCTGAGGGATTTTTTATGTTTCTTTGGAGGTGGAAGGTAGTAAATGGTATTGGAGTGGATGCATCTACCAAACCTCCTTAGTTGGATTTTGCTCATGTATTATCCTATGCTCTCGCTTGGCATTGGACTCCTTTAACCTTGCCAACACATCCTCAAAGTTGTTTGACCTAGTATAGATATGATCGAATACCTTAGGTTGATGCTCATATACCTATTTTAACATCTTCTTATCCTACAAATGATTCTTTACTATTCCTATAGGGTCTCACATTCTAATTTCATAAATTTGGAAGATAAAATCTCCTCTCTACCTAGACATGATGTCTATTTGATTCCAATCTTGTAGTGTGGTCCTTCTAATTATGAGAGGGAAAGGGTGGAGGAGGCCCTTATTCATTTCTTTACAAATCCCATAAATCCCATTAATGGGTTGGAAGGTGATTTCTTGCTTTTAAAGCTTGGGTGACACTTAGATAAGGAGTCTAAAAGGTGAGGACATGATTCCCTTAATCTTTATTATAATGCAATCAGGGTAGTACTATACATCTTCCATTATCTCCATATATCTCTTGATTATGAAGTGCATCTTAGGCATGGGAGAGCTAGTGATACCCTCATCCAAAGGGGGAAAGATTCCATCATTAATAAATTGCATGTGGTTTCTATATTTAAAGATATGGATCTTGGAGTAATGGTGAGAAATTGAGATTCTCCTATTGGGAGACCAATTCTTGATATGGGGGAACATGGTGGAGGTTAGCAAAGCATCAAGCAAGTAGGACATCATGAAAAATTATTTGTTGGTCTTTTTATTGATGGTTGCGAATTGCCTACCTAGGTTAATACTTATCATTTCCCCAATGGAAGGGGTGAGTTGTTACTCTATTAGGAAATATACATATGAAACTTAGGTAGTGTTAACATAGGTAGTTGTGGAAGATCCAGAGATTCTATTTAGTAAGGTCATAGTAACCTTAATCCCTTCCATGAATTGGGAAATTGGAATTCTAACTTGGAAATCTCTAAAAACAAATTTCCCTTGATTGAGCAAAGCTCAAAGGATGGTATCTAGGTCATTTTTGGTGGTCCAATATTTAATTATGGGTAAATCCACATGGGACCAAGGGAGCTTATAGTAACCCTCAAAGGATATAGGGGAAAACAAAGTTACTTTATTAGAGGTTTCATCCCTAACAATCTAGTCCTTATCTACTCTAAAAAAAAGAGGAGCAAGCACATCTATACAATGAAGTACCTCTTGTTTGGTAGCCACATGGTGGAGACTAGGCAATTATATTGCCACTAGGTCCTTGTATCTGATGTTGATTGCTTCAATTCTTCTCTCATTATATGTGAGGGGTTACATTTCATCGATGGTGAAGAATATTTTAGACTAGTTCTTGCAACCATTGTTCAATGCCTCAGTGTCTTACTCTATATCCTTGAAGACTCTACCTAAATGGTCTATGTAAAGGTAGAGTTTGACCTCTTCCCACCATTGTTTCCTTCCTATTTCCATGGCTTCTTAACCCTTAAAAAATCTTAGCATTGACCTGATAGAAGCTTTGGGTACCCTTTTTTATACTTTAAACTAATCAATAAGATTTAATTATAATTCAACCACTCTTAATTCTTCTTTTTATGCAAGCTTAGGTTTTTGGGATCTTTAATGGCAAAGGTGACTTAGATTTGTCTCATTTCTATCTCAACATCTGATTCAGACTTGCCTTTATACTTTTGCACTTATAGGTGGACAAAATCCAAGTTCTGCCACCTTTTTGCCATGTGGATCCTACATGGTATCCATTCAAGCTTATTTTAATGGTAATTTTCATATTTTCCAAGTGGGAACTAGCGATTTCCCTTTAAATTCTTCCTTTTATTTCACATCATCAGATCAATATCCACAGCCTCAATGTGGAATGTTGATTTCAATCTTGGGCCTTTTATCTTATTGGTCACTATAAGCTTCTCATCTCATGATTATACCACTTATCATATTATCATGCCATTTATCCCTTATATATAAGATTACTCCACGTGTTGAGCCTTTGAGCCTTCTAAGTTCTACTTGAAGACCTAGCACCATTGGATCCAATTGATACAAGCAAGTGGAGGCTGTTGGATCATGTGAGATGCATAGTGTTTTATGTTAATCTAAGGGTTCAATATAGTCTTAGGTTAAATAATTTAACCTAAGTTTATTCAAAAAATAAATATAAATCCCATTAAAAACTCATAACATGCCCCTTTTTCCTAGGTCAAAATGTTTAATTAACTTAATTTTGATAGTCTCACTCACATCATAGGCATCCTTGAAAAGTTCAAATGACATGAAAATGAATGTCAAATTTAATTTTGTAAAGCCCATGTGGTTGAATTCAAGAGTTCCACATAGCATCTTCATGGAGCTTCCTAGGGTCATGGACTTAATGCACTTCATTAGATCATAAGATCGATAGTTGTTGGATCTAGATCTAAGGCTTTGAACATGATTAATTGTGATAAACACATGAGACCATTGATGATGTAGTTATGTGTAATTGGTTTCCACTTTGAGAATTCATGGAGCTTTTTCCTTTCAACCCTCATCTTGTATCATCGGATCAGACCCTGTGATGAAGCGCAAACCATCATATCTCCCTTAGTTGCACATCGTTAGATCAAAAGGCATGATTAGGCATAGGCCATCAGATCTTGTAAGTTACATGATGCTTAATTAAGTACCTTCAATTAATAAAATTTAGGCTAATATTTTATTATAAGTCCCCATTCATATTAATAAATATGAAGGGGGTCTTAGGATAAATATTTAGGCTAGATTTTAATTAAAAGGTCTTGGCTTAGGAAATTAAAAGGGGACTTTGTTGAGGGACTCCACATGAAGGTTAGGACAAAGTGAAGATATTTAAAATAATATTTAAAGACTAATTATTAATTTCATATTAAGTTTTAGTAACATTAATAAATGAGACTAAGCCTTAATATAAAATTAAGCCCAGGTCTAAAATATTATCTTGAATATACCTACCAAATGATTCCTGCCAAAATTTAATTTCAAACTTTGAGGGTTTCACACTTAGGGTTTTAAACTCAGGGTTTCTCAGGAAGGGACCAAGGTTAAGATTTGGCAAACCACTACTAGTACAAATCTTGTGAATCCTTGCCTCATAAAAAACTAGTATTTTCCATGAAACCTACATTTCTTACAAAACTAAGATGGAATGTTGGAAGCATTAAGCACACTAGGGATTGAATCCATAAAATGTCACATTATAAAAATGGATGATCTTTAAATTTTATTAAAACCTAAGAGCACAACCAAATTGATAAAATCAAGGTTAAAAACATCTCAAGGTCACCAATTTTTAGAATTAGGGTTGTGTTGTCCCAATAGTATCCTCACTTATCATCCCTATAAAGTTTGTAAAGGTAGAAGAAGGCATATTTTTTATGGTTTTAGTACTTGAATGGGTGTGAGTGGGAAATTCAAAGGTTGTAGCTTCATTGATGAAAATCTCTCCTTGGAGGTCCCCATAATCTTTTGAACTACTTGTAGACCAAAAACTTCCACAACCCACTCGTTAAATAATGTTTTTAGCCTAAGATAAGTAATGGATAGTATTCTTAGAATTTTATAATGGAAAGTAGTGTCTCCTAACTAGAGGTGATGGATGGGGTTTTCTTGATAATTTTTATGGGTGTTCAATAAGTACCTCTTCTTACTCGATTGGTTTAACTAGTTTGGTTACTTCAGCAAGTATTGTAGCTTGAAAATTCCTTTTTGAGGATAAGAGGGTTTTTAAATCTCTTTTAGTAATTATTTTAGGATAATGGTGGAGTTATTTTATTACTATATTCTTGAGAATATGGTGGCTATATGGGCACTCTTTGAAATGGTTGAAAGATATTCTTCTTTGGGGTGTGAGTTTCCTCTTGTTCTCTACCTTCATATTACTTTACCAACTCAGAAAATGAATACTCTACTACTACCTCTTATTTTGTAACTTCCTACAGTTAATGTAAAATGGCTAGGGGTGTTGTTTGATATCTTGTATTTACCATAGGTGGTATATATTCTCTTGCATCAAATTCCAACTGTCTAGGAAAGAATCTTCCTATATGGTCTCTATGCATATAAATCAATCACTCTTTCTCTTTTTTTATCTTTTTTTTATTCTCTACCTTGAATAAGGTTAGTTTGAAGTAGAAATTTATTATTTTACTTAATATTTTTATAAAAACTTTAAATTTTGACTAAAATGTTGTAAATTTGACTCAATAAAGTAAGAATTGTAATCTAGAAAGTGGGAAATGTAATCTAGAAAGAGTGAAATGTAGTCTATAAATCAGGTATTTAAATTAAAAAGTGAGTAATGTAATCTATAAATCATGAAATCTAATTTATGAAAACAATAAATCTAATCAATGAAAGTAGGAGATTTGATTTATCAAAACAAGAAATATATTCTATGAAAATAAAAAATATAACCAACCATCCAAGATCTTAATGTTTAACACCTCCTTGACAAGAATACCAAAATGATGAGAAAAAATCAATTCATCAATTAAACTTGACACAACCAATGCTTTCATATAACTTGACATATATAATTTAGACGGGAAACCACTTGCTTATTGGAAATGACACCTTAATTAATTTTCAACCCTGAGACATATGCCTTTTAAGGTGTTGACATTATATGTGCAATACTGGTTGATTATGAAGAATGTGGTACTAATGTTGCATATAGAAAACACATTTTTATAGAATTGAATCAACACACTTGAGACAAAGTATAAATTTTATGAAATAAATGCTTGTAGAAATAAATTATAAGAAAATAAATAATTTTTGTTTTATATTTTAAATATTCCCACACTAAAATTAAAGTACTTATATAAAATTGAAACACTCATACATGTATGAAAACATAGTACTTATGATTATGAATTCAAGATGCATATACAAAATTGAAATTAAATTACTCACATAATTTAAATAAACAAACTAATTTATGGATATGATATTTTAGCTAGAAATCCTTATGAGTTGACCCTCCTCAATTGGAATGCATTATAATCCCCACCTTGGTTATAACTATTCTACTTTAAATCAAACTAATTGCATTATTCAAACCTATAGTAATGAAGTGATTACTATAGTATAGTATAAATAAATCACATAATTGCTCTCTTTTTCTTCAGCTTATAATACTAGCTTACTACTTAAAAATCTACTCATTATATAGGGGAGACATGAATTTATTAACTCTCTCTCTAAATCTGAGAGGTTACAACCATAATTCCTAAGAAATTAGAATTGATAAAAAAAATCAAGTAGTTGAAACTAAATATGTTATGTAAATAGAGTAAATAAACACTCTATCTAAATGGACTACCTATGTAGTTATAAAAACATCTCATCATGTAGTGTGATTCCTTAAGTTTGTTGGATGAACTAGAAATAGTTTAGACAAGATAGTTGTAGTGTTCCCCAAAAGTTCTCATCTACAATAGTCACTATGGGTGGTTATAATAGTTGATGTGGGTGTTCTTAGATAGTCGTTGTGATTGGTTTTAGTTTCTATAAGTATTTTGTCTCCAACATCTAGCCAAATAATGGGTATGTTTTGTTGTGTCTTTCCTATCTAGATAGTTATGGTTTTGGGTGATTATCCAATGGTTATGAATGCATTTATTGTAGTGTCTATAGGTTCATAAAATAAAAAATATAGCATATTTCCCAATCTTTTTTAGTCATCAAAATATTATACAATGAAATCATTAAAATATATTAAAGAACTTATAAATAACAAATGAATCTAAATATTAGTTTTCATAAATATTATTTACATTATATGTGTAATATGAGAATAACATGAGTCTGAGAAAAGGAAAACATGGCAAAAATGAATGGTCTATAGGAGAAATTAAGTATTAGATGAGGCCATTTTTAGGTATCATTATTTGTCATCTCATGCTTGAGAAATGGATCTCTAAATGTTTTCAACTTATGATTTCCATTATTTTGTGGTTTAGATTCCTCTTTAAGTATACTCGATTCAATAGTGTTTTGATCAATAAGATATTTCATTTTATGTCTTAATTTGTAGCATTTATTTGTAAAATGTCCCATAATTTTATGATAGTCAAAATATCAATTTTTATATAATTCTTTTGTATAGTCTTGCTTGGATAAAAATATTGTGGAGGAGGAAGAGAAATATAGTTGCACTCAAGTATCTTCTATAATAATATATGATGAGGTGATGGAAATATTGAAAATTACTTCTTTGGTGGAGTTGTCTATTGTAGTTGATTAATAGGTAACAATATTGTATTGAATGTAATCATTTACTTATTCTTATTTTCATTTGATTTGTCCTTGTTAATTGGATCATTTTAAAACTTTGTATTTGAAGTAGCTTTAGGATTAGATGTGTACTTGCACTTTTTTAAGGCTATGAGCTTAACTTCTCCATCTCTTACTATGTGGCATAGCTCATCAAGGTATTTGAATCTCTTAAATATGATTGACTCATATAGTGGTACAAGAAATATTTTCTTGAACATGTCTTGTAACTCATTTTTGGCCATAAAATTAGTCATCTTAACTAACATGTCTTGTACCGAAGTACATAATCATTGATTTGATCATTGGAATATTGCTTAAATTTATCAATTTATGCATAAGATAGTTTATCATAAATGTTGATAGTGAAATGTGATAGAAATTAATTTTTCAAAGTGTTGAGTTCTATAACTAATTAGAGGGAGAGGTCATAAAAACATCGTAAATCATTTTATTTAATAATTTCAAGAATCACTTGGTTAATAATTTTTCAATGTATGTGTAATCCAAAATGATCAAAGGTGTTGGTTCGGGTCACCTTTACATTCATATAGTGGAATCCTAGTAGCTAAAAAACCTATAGGTAAAGTATAAGTTTCTCTTTTAGGGGATAATGTATTATGAAGTACGGCATACAAATCTATTGAATTAATTTCTCTAGATGCACCTTGATCTAATTGTAACAATTTATCATGTGGATTTATAATAGTATTCTAAAAAGAATATACAATAAGTGATGTTGGAGATGTAATAAATGTTGTCATCATAGGATAGGTAAAGGCTACCTATGTAGTAATAGGTATGGAAAAATTTTATAATATTTTTGTTTCCAACACACCTTAGGTGGATGTATAATCTGAGCAACATTCTAGGTGACAATTTGGGTGATGGTTCTACCCCAATTGGTGGCAGAACTTCTGGGAGCCATAACTTTTGTTGCGCCATAGCTCCATTTGACTCCCCTTTTGAACCGTTGGAAAGATAAGAATGAGGAGAACATGGTGAGATGGAATTGATCTCCACTAGATGTATTTTGACCCCCAAAAACCCAATGGAAGTGCCCCAAATTTCAATTTTAGTAGTGCAGTCTAAAAATAGTAAGTTTCTAAAAATAGTAATTCCTTGAATTTTGTATTATTGTAAATTGTGGAATTTGAACCACTTAATATCCCTTGATATTTATGACCTTACACATCCCCCTCATACC
This sequence comes from Torreya grandis, assembly GCA_037957365.1. Lineage (NCBI taxonomy): Eukaryota > Viridiplantae > Streptophyta > Pinopsida > Cupressales > Taxaceae > Torreya > Torreya grandis. The sequence goes on along the minus strand of JARHVA010000147.1, from coordinate 5,336,274 downwards.
TTAAAAACATGTATAAATGAATATTTAACTCAAAATTTAAATTAGACATCTCTTCTCAGAGATAGGCATATGTTTGGGTTTGCAAATTTAATGAATAAAACATCTCTTCTCAAAGATAACATTGTTGTTATTGTGTTATTCTTATTTCTTGAATTATATTTCAACTAAATCTTTTTATTTTTGGATCAATGTACCATATGTCATTATAGGTGCATACGTAGGAATAACACCATTAGTATAGGTCATAAAAATTAAAGTGAAAGTACTAGTTCTAAATGATGGGTTGAAAATATCATATAAGGGGTCATATTGTCCCCACAGATAGAGTAGCTTGAGCCAATTTTTTTATTGATCTATTTAAATGTATAAAATTGCATAAATCTAATGTGGATTCATGTTAAGATATTTAGTGAATCTTTGGTCATCCACAACATCAAGTTGATATGTAGTAGTTGTTTCATGAGTATTATCACTCTCAAAATTCATAATAATTCCATCAATAATGTGTGTAGTATGCATTGTATAATTTGTAGAGAGATTATAAGGAACAATGGAGGCCATGCATGCCATTCATATTCTATTGGTAATAAGAGTAAACCCAAATTGGATGTTACAACAATATGATTTGAGAAAGGCTTGGGATTGTTCATTATTAATTTTAGACTAATTAGTTTTCTTAGATTTGATCATTTGTTTACATACTTAATCAAAATGAAATATAATATCCCATTAGAACAATATGAAAAGATTAATTTCATGAGTTTCATTAAAAAATAATGTTATTTTATTATATCCATGGGTAATGTCTATTATTAGGGAATAATTAGAAATCACATTTGAAAATAAAACCATAAAACTAATATTTAAAACCATATAAGGATGAAACTCTAATGGAGACCTAAGGTTTGGCATGGTTCAATCAATGTATAGGTTTACCAATATTTTTACCCTAATTTGGTTTTATAAACCCTAATAAGAGAGAAACTAGTATATGAATTTAGATGGATAGATATGGAATTAAGCATACATATAAATTTAAAAATATTAAAACTGGTTACAATGGTTTTGTAAGTGGCATATGCTAAATATAGTAAGTACACCAAAGGGATAACTACTTATATTTTTTGACTAATAGTCTTACTAATAATAAATTTAATAGTGGAAAAAATGAAGTAGGATTATTATTCATTAGGTTTTATAATTGTATTTCTATGTAAGGTTAGTTCTATTAAATTTGGGTCAAAATCAACTATTGATACTGACCTATAATGGTTGGTGGTGATCTACTGGAAAAGGGATCTATGACCATACTATCAGCTTCATCTATTTTTGAATGCTCTATATATATGATGTCAAACCCTTATGATGTGTTCAACTCTAGAAATTAGGATATTTCACCTTGAAAACCCTAGGTGTGATTATGAGGGCTATAAAACCTAAAAAAACTAGGAAAATGTCATGGGATAAGTTAACCTCAATCACCCCCATTTATTGTTAATTGATTCCTATGTATCAAATAATTCAAGGAGGGAAATCAAGACACACATAGTTCTCTAACCTAGTGTGATTGTTTAATTGTGTTTCTTCCCTATATGAATGTAATTAATGATTTAGATCTGATAGTGAAAATGCTTACTTTGACTTGGCTTTGGTATGCTTCAAAATTAGCTTGTGACTAATTCTAGTGATTGATTCTAAATTTTTGAGGAAAATTTATAATTATTCAATGTGAAATAGTGTATAAATTTGTATTAGAAAAATTTCAATTGCCTAATCAAGTGAGACCTTGATTTGAATATATATGAGTCTAATTTGGTATTCTCACACCATCAACACACTAATAATGTGGTATAACCATAAGTAAGGAGTTGATTTTAAAAAGTAACTATTGCTTGGAGGGTTGGTATTACCAGGCTTAGATTATATCAACTAGTGATACCGACCCAGTCTCTTGTTATTGATACATACATAGGAGGGCTGAAATAAATATTTGTAAATGTCTATCTAGGATAGTAAGCATGTTTGACACATATAGATAGGTTCTTATATATGTATAATAGTATAATTGAAGGATCATAATCATAAGGTATCATGTAGGCATGAGATAATGGTGGGTTGAGACCATATTTATGTGCATAAGTCATGCATGGTAAATGCATGTCAAGATTATCAATGTCAAGTACATAATATAATATTTTAGTATCTACAGTTTCTAAAGTGACAAAGGCCAAATTTAGGTGTCTATAGATGCCTCATTTTAATCTAGTATTATAAATTTTAAATTAAAAGGATAATATAATTAATTTGATACATATGATAACCACATTTAGTGTTTATAGGCATGAACAAAATTTATCATTTTATCTACATGAAACTTGTAATAAATATTTATAGATCAATCTATACTCACAATAATAAATATTAAATAATTTAAACAAATGAAAACTTGAAACTAAAAATCTAATAAATGAATATACTTGATGGTATGTGAACACCGATCACTCATCAAACTTGATTGGATAAAACCATGGGGTGAACATACCCCAAGGAGATGTAATTATTAAAACTATGAGTTTAGGAGTATAAGCTCCACAAGTGCTCATCTTGAATAGGTGGTGTTAGAAGTTGAGTGACACAATAACCTCAAACACATTACCCCAAGAAATAAAATACCCTTTTGTGGACCCCAAAATCAAGTTTGTATGTAAAAATATCAATTTATAGATACAAATATAGTGCTAAATTGATCATGTAATAGCATCATTCCCAATTAATCATAATAAATAAAATAAAAAAACTATTTACATGAGAAAATTTCATGCCCCATATGATCCATCTATTCATCAAAATGATGTAGAATGTCAAAACTCATCCTAAAATATTATTTGTCTTAATGTCTCCTTCAAATCATGTAGAAATGTCTCAATTTTCTAAATATGACCCATATCAAACAAATGATTTGTCTCAGAATGTGGAATGCTCTATCTGACATGACTTAAATCTCTAAATAAGCCCATTTTATCCCCCCTTTTGATATGAGGCATGAAGGCTATGTATCACATATCTCAAAATAAAGTGGTGTGCACATCATATGTTATATATAAAAATTATAATCATGTAAAGTAAATATAAAAACATGATAAAATATGTTCTCATAAAAAAATTCAACATTGTAAGGATGTATGAAACATGTAATCCAAGGCAAAGGTATTTTTTCTAGATGCATATAATATATAGTCATGATAATTTATTTGAAAATAAATTTAAGATATAACTAGATATCTCAATGAATCAATCAATAATAATAATCACAATAGATGCATGATATTAATCATGGAAACATCATTACAAATAGATAACACACAATGAAAATGTGCATGATAGATATCATAGCATCATGCACATAGTAATGATTAATTTACTCCTATAGATATATGTAAATATGCACACACACATAATATAATAGTGAATAATCTATAATCACACACATTATAGTGAATAAACACTCAAGTTATAATAGACATTACTCAACTTTGACATGAAACAAACACAACATAGCCATGACATGGACTACAAGATCCTATAGCATAATTAACACATAACTTGATAAGACATATGAAATGTAATTAAAAAATATAGAATAAGAAACATAGAATAAAATAATGATCAAACAATATCACAATAATTAGCATCAAACAAGCACATATAAAACAATATTAGTTTGTATAATTAGTTAATGGCAACATATAGTGTAGCAAAGCACAATATCCACATTAAATAACACACTAAAAGGTATACACAAGATAAAATCATATATAAATAGTATAAATAGCTCAATATTATCAATGAAATGACATACAAAGATATAGCATGAAAAGGTACCAAGATGGCCCTAGTGTTGAAAGGTTTCCCATGGGTGTGAGCAATGTCACACATTTTTATATTCATGTCTCATGTGTAACTTGTATGTCATGAATCTAAAACACATATACTATGGAAATCATATGTAAATCACTCTATATATGACATATATCATTAATAAATTGTGTACCCTCAAATCAATCCATGTATATATCTTAGTTATGTATTTTTTTGAATATTTGAATGTTTTTTAAATTTTTGAAACGTATGAATTATTTACACTTTTTTTAATTATAAATATAAAAAACACTCATTTAATGAAGAAAAAACATGGGGTAAGGATGAGAATTAGAAGAATATAAAGGATGTAAACAATAAATAACATATTGTAATGTATTTTGAATAATGGGCCATCACATCTTCATTATGCATAAACGGAAACAAGGGTTAGCAACCATTTCAAAGTTGAAGGCTGAATTTAGGAACTCCATAGTTTGGGTCTAGAAATACAAATGGGAGGAGATAATATTCAAATAGAACCAGTCTCCTACTATGAATTCAAAGATAATACATTATTTTGGCATTATTGTAAAGAAGGGGGAATCAACCCATATCTGGAAAGGCTTAATGGGTTTGACAAAAACTTGTCCAAGCAATTTGTGAGATCCTGGTTAAATAGGTGGGTCACGATGGGTGGAATCAATTTTGAAATCTCTAAAAAGGTGATTGCTATGGCCATGGGAATGGCCATGTAGGGAATAAAAATTCAAAGGAAAACAAAAATTATGGATCTTGCAAGCCACAAACTATTTTTGGGAGAGGGAAAATAACTCATCCTATATTAAGGAGGATTAAAGTGCACTAAAATTCATTCCCATGAAGTAATTCATGCTTGAAGGTCAATTTATCAGGTTATAAAACTACCACCTCCCTCTGTTAAATCACTTTAGGCACAATGTTATTATTAGTTTCCCTTTTTACCTACTCTCCTCTTTAGAACACTCTGTCCTTAGGGTGAGAGCTAAAATGGCTAAGAAGCTAGATATGAACCCTATTCCCCTACATCAGGGCCTAATTTTCTACTTATACAACTTTCATCGAGCCCTTGAGCCATCCAAGACTATCGGAATTGATAGTGGAGACATTCCTTCCAATCCAGTGTCTGGAAATGTTATTGATGAGTCATATTTTTCCCTTACTCCTACCAAAACAAAAGATGTTTCTTCCCCACCCTAGAAGAGACTCCTGTTGGCACCCCCGGCTCCTTTGTGAGAAAGAAGGGTAAGAAGAGAAAGGTTGATGAGGAGGAAGAGAATATTCTAGAGACCACAGAGGGGACCCACAAAAATTTGGGTAGGGCCACGAGGGGCCAAGGTGGTAAATCTTATAAGTCTTCCAAAATTAATAAGGATTCTCCTCCAGAGTTTGAACATCAAGGCAGATTATTGGTAAACCCACCCTGAAGGCTAAACTGATTGATTACTCAAAAGTGCTTCAGAGGAAGCAACCCAAGAGGAAGAGTCTAAGGAGCTAGAAATCCAAGAAATTTTTGAGGACACTGGAGGGAAGCAGGAGACTAGGGATTTTGAGATTACTGAGGAGCATGGTGCTGACACTATGGAAATTACTAACAATAAGGGGAAAATGTATGTCAAGGAATTTGGTGAGGAAATAGAGAATGAGATTGATTGGAAATCTAAAATTGGGGCCCTGAAGGATCGTATTCAGAGGCTAGAGTAGAATTTCACCAAGGGACTCCAGAATACAATTCTCCTGTACATGTCTATTCTGAAAGAGGTGGGTAATATTGGGCATGCTGACAATATGGAGAATACTGAGAAACTTAATTATCTTCTCAAATCAATGGTTATGTAAGGAGAGTCCTCTCTGACTTTGGTTTTTCCATTTCTTGTGTTTTGTTTTTGTGTCTGTTGTTTCTCAGCTAGTGCCGTCGTCTCTCTGAAGACATTTTATTTTATTGCCTTCTTGTCTTTTTTGCTCTATGAAGGGTTCAGCCCCTGGTTTGCCACCTTACCTTATCAAAAACATATTGTAATGCTTAGTGTACACAAAGTATAATATAAAAATAGTGTCAACAAGGTAAGTAATATAATTTTGTTCTATGGTAAATTTAGATCTCAAAGGAGTATGTGAAAGAACTCATAATAAGTACATGCCCCATCATAGGCAAAAAATAGTGTATGAATTACATAATTTGTAGGTATTAAATAAATGGAATCATGTAAGATCAATATGTGTGATGACAAAAAAATCATAGATAGTCAATATAGAGAGGTGGGAAAGTAGTATGATACATCAAGGTGTAACATGTATCAAAGGATGGGAACTGATATAGATTATTTTAAAGGATGTATATACATATATCATTGTAAGATAACTAGTGTGAATATTCAAATTGGGACAAGTGATAAAAAAGAAAAGGAAGATGTAGGATAATGCAGGATAAAAAGTGGGGTTTAAAGTGACACTATTTTTGAAAATTATAGTAAGTGAACTTGGAGAGAATGTTAGAGACGCTTGAAAAAAAATTGACAATGATGTAATAATATTAATTATGTAATTTTGAATTTAGTTTCTAAATATATAATTTTTTCAATACCCAAATGATAAAAGTGTGTGAAATAGATGAATTTATAACAATGACTTGACCTTTTTTTGAAAAAATAAGGAGACTCCATGTGTATGGACACACTTTTTTGAGTAAATTAATGAATTAATTTATGAGATTTCATATATACATAGATAAAATGTCAAAGATTAGTTAGCATATATTTTTTTTAGTATATATATACATATACATATATATATATATATATATATATATATATATATATATATATTATGTTATGTACATGATTGAGTTATACCTATCAAAAACCTATGCATTCACTTGATCTAAAGGCATCCACTTAGATATGGTATCAAAACCACTATGGTATTCAATTATCTGGTTTTTTATTGCTATTAGTTTATTTGAAATATTGATATTTTTTATTTGGAAATAAAATCTAGTTTTCACAATCAATTTATCGGAGATTTTCATCTTTTTTGGAGTCATTTTTTTTATAGAACTAGCTCATTGGTAGCCATTACCATAAATTTTGTGATTTCTTTATGACTACATGTTTAGTGAGCCTTGGTGAATTTTTGTACAAAAAATATGTGTGCCTCTAACAACCTCAGATCTAGTCTCCTCTATTTGGTATCAATGTGTTTGGCCTCAATTGGCTCTATGTGTTAAACTCTAGTTTTGCATTTCTTCTAGATGGCTCATAGCTACAACATTTTCACCTATTAAGACTACTCTTATTATCAACCAATCAGAACTACCAGTCAAGAATCATCACAAAAGACTCCTATTATTTAGAAGGCTTGAAAGTTTCTTCCAAAACAATCTAAGTATATTCAAGTTTTCCCTAATGTTTTTAGCATGTTAAATTCTTTTTTTAATATCTTGATTTAAAACAAGGTAAAATAGTCTACCTTTATTATAATGCACAATTAATGCATAAGAATTTTGGTCAAGTTTAGTATTTTTAGTAGATAATTTTTATTGTTTTTTAGAAAATAATAATTTGTTGTCAATATTTAAAAATAAAGTGTTATTCATTTTTTTCACTTGATCACATTGTACTTGATTCCTTAGATACATTATCAATTTATTCTGATGCCCTCTTTTGTTTGAAAAATCTCATCTTTTGAATTATTACACAAATTACTCAAGATGCACTATCAGCTAAGTCTAACATCTTTTGAGTGTGAATTTGTAATATTTTTGGGGGTGGGGTTCACCATTTCATAGTTTAAGGTGGTGTATTGTGCCTTTTTGGTCCCTCTTTTTGTTCTTATTACACTTCCATTTTTTTAACAACTTCAACTTGCACTACTACTACATCTCATTTTTTAACTAATGGATTCAATTTCAATCAACCCACTAACTCCCTTCAACTATAATGAATGTAAAATCAAGATGACAATAATTTTGAGTAAGGGTTTGTATAGGATAACCATGAGTAATAAAAATTAAATTTTGCATAGATGTAGAGATAGTTAAGTGGTATAATCTTAGTGATGAAGCCTATGGACTATTATGTATTTTTGTAGCACCTGATCTTTTATTTCACTTAGAGCCTAAAAAATCACCTCATGATGTATGGACCATTTTGGGTAAACTATGTAGGGAACAAGATGTGATGAGAGGTCACAAGATTGAGAATGAACTCATTAGCCTAAGTCCTTGCAACTTTGACACCCTTTACGATGTCTTCACTAAGTTTAGGTCCTTGAGATTAAAGTTGAAAAAATGTGGGATAAGTAAATAAGATGACCAAATTTTTATATCTATACTCTCTAAACTAGGTCTTGACTATTTAGTCTTTGTCTCTAACTCTCATGCCACTAAAAGTGCTTTAGGCATTACATGAAAAATTCCCTTTTTAGATGCTTTCATTATCGACTTAATTAAGTATCAAGACAAGTTGATCCAGATGAGCACATTGAAATCCAAAAAACCTCAAGTCCTAATTATTGGAAATGGAAAGCAAAGACTTCAAATAAAGAGAAGAAGAATAATAAGGATCAAGAGAAGAAATAATTAACCTTTGCTAAAACTAACACTAAAGCCTCCTCTTCTAATGGAAAACCTAAGAAAGAGAAGGTTAAGTGTGCCTACTATAATAAAAATGGGCATTATGAAATTAAATGCATGAATAAGTAAATAGATCACCTAACCCATCTCTTTGATAAGAGCAACATAGTTTTTCTTGATTCCATTGAGTAGAATTCATCTACACAAGATTCTACTATGGCAAAGGGAAAGGTGAAAGAGAAAGAAAAGGGCAAGGATATTATAGTATTTTTAACTTTAAAATATTAATGGGTCATTGACTCAAGTGGTTCTCACCACATGGGCTCTTCACTAGTTTAGTTTTATTCTTTAGATCCTTGTACCATGTCTTCTATCAGTTTGGGTGATGACACTTCTATACATATTATAGAGAGGGGGTATATTTAAATGGAAGGAAGAATAATCAATAATTTTCTAAGTGTCCATTACCTTTCAACCAATCTCTTATTAGTGTATCAAATCACTCATATTAGCAAAGGCATAAAGGTTGAGTTTTACAAGATTCAGTTATCATATGAGAGTTTCATAGTGATACTACAATGATAGTGGGTAGGTCAGATCACCGAGTTAGGTTATACACCTTCTCACATTTTGCACTTAATTATTTTTCAATAGAATTATTGACTCATTCATATGGATTTAACGAATTATGGCATGAGTGGTTTATCCACTTTAAATACCACTACCTTGAACAACAATGGCATGTCCATAGGCTTGCCTTGAGTCCAATTCTCTAAAGGACTTTGTGAGGGTTGCTCTCTTGGAAAGCATCCTAAAGAAAAATTTGACAAAGGCAAAACTTAGAGGGCTTCAAAAGCATTAGAGTTAGTACATACTGATGTATCTGGGCCTTTTCCCAGTTGATATTTTATAAGGGCTAAGTAAATTATCACTTTCCTTGATGATTTCTTAAGATATACATGGGTCTAATTTTTTAAGCAAAAGTCTAAAGTGTTTGAAATTTTTCAATAATTTAAGGCACTTGTTGATAAATAATCTAAGAAATCCATCAAGTTTATTTGAATGAATAATGGAATTGAATATGTCAATAACATATTTGAGCATTTTTTCACTACATAGGAGATTGATTTATAGAGGATAGTTACTTACATTCCTTCATAGTACAGAATTGTAGAATGCAAGAATAGGTCCTTAAAAGAGATGGTTAGTTGTATGATTCAATCTATCCTTAAAACTTTAGTATTAGTTCAAAGTCATTAATTATGGTTTCTATATTCAAAATAGAGTTCTTCATAAAGATTTAAAAGGCATAAGACCCTTTAAAGCTTGGCATGGAAGGAAACTTGATGTTGATCACCTTAGGGTTTTTGTATCTCTAGCTATGGCATGTATACTAAAGAAGATATGCAAAGCTATGGAAACTTAGTCTAATACTTACATATTTGTAGGTTAAACATATGGTGTAAATGGGTACCACATTCTACATCTAACCACACATGAGTTATTCATAGAAAGAAGTGTTCACTTTCAGGAGAGCCCACAAACTCGACACTTACTACTTCTTCTCTTTCATTAGATTCACTCAGACTTGATGGTTCTCCATTTGACTCAGATCATACAAAGTAGGTTCTTGATCCATAGTATTCTTATTATTCTAATTTTGATAGTAATTATAGTGATTTAGATCCTTCTACATCAACCTTTATTCATGTTTTAAAGGATGAGGTGTCAGCACCTAACTCACCCAAATCTAGGCCCCTTTAGGTTAGGCAAACACTTTAGAGTGCAGGGAGTTGGGTAGGGGTTCTAGTAAATGATAGACATACTTGAGAAGATTACCAAAGTGGTCCACATGATTTATTTGCTTTATTTTTGGATCCATATACATTCTAATAGGATTCATTCATACTTGAGTAGGATAGTGATATGTAAGAATAATATTATTCCTTGATCAAAAATTACACTTGGGATTTGACTTCACTTCTTAAAAGAAGAAATATATTTTGATGTAGGTAGATATATTAGACCAAGTTTTTATTAGATGGGTTGGTTGATAATTATAAGGTGTGATTGGTTGCCAAGGGTTTTTCATAAGTAGCTTGCATTGACTGCTCAAAGACCTTTACACCTATTGCAAAGATGACTTCGATCAAACTCGCACTAGCTATAGCCATAGCACATGGTTGGGATGTGCACCAGATGGATATGAAGAGTGCCTTTATTCATGGAGACCTGAGGAGGAGATATGCATAGAGCATCCTCCTAGGTTTGTTTAGGATTCATCCTTAGTTTGTAGACTTAGGAAATCCATCTATGGCCTCAAACAGACCCCTTAAGCTTATTAGGCCAAGATGGATTCATTATTCCTTACTTTAGGTTTCACCAGGTGTCATTTGGATCCCAATATTTATTTTTATGATGGGATGATTATTTATTTATGCTCCTTTATGTTGATGATATTTTGATCGTTCAGATTTATTCATCAACTATTGTAGTGGTGAAAATAGCTCTACATGATAGATTTGACATGACTAACTTGGGTCTTTTGAATTAATTATTTGGAATAAATATTTTTTAGTCTAATTCATGGATTTCACTTGTATAAACCAAGTATTCTCTTGATATTTTGGCTCGGTTTCACATGGCCGATTGTAAGCCTTCTCTGGCTCCCTTTCTATTAGGAGTCAAACTTGAGGTTGACTGTTCTATACCTTTGGTTGATGCCACTCAATATCAATAGCTTATTAGTAGCCTTATTTACCTAGTTCATATCAATCTTGATATTTTACATACAGTGGGACTTATCTCTATATTCATGTAGGAACCCCATGAGTTATACTAGAAATCAACTAAGAGGATCTTGCACTGCATTTAGGGTTCTTATATATTAGTATTCGGTACAAATTTGGTATAGAGGTTGACTTAGTTGGTTTTACATATTCAAATTGGGTTATAAATACTCATAATCACAAGTCCAATTTAGGTTAAAGATTTTCTTTGGGTTTTAGTCCCATCAATTTCTCTAATAAGAAGAAACATGTTATTTCTATATCATCCACAAAGGTAGAGTAAATGTGAGTTGTTAACATAGCTACTAAGGCTATTTAGGTTTAGGGGACTTTGTCTAAGTTTGGAATTCTTTTTAGGCAGCCCACCATCATCTATTATAATAACTAGAATACCATACAAATATACAAGAATCTCATTCAACATTAGCAGACCAAACACATTGAGATTTACATGCATTTTATCTAGGAGATTATTCATGGTCAGGTCATTGACTTGAGTTTTTATCAGTCTTCAGATAGGTTGGAGATATATTTACCAAACCCTTCATTGAAAGAAAGTTTATTCATTTATTATCTCTTGTTTGGGTGCGGTCTACATCAATAGTAGCATCATCTTTAGGTAGGGCCTTCTAGCCTCTTCACTTATTCTATGTCTTTATTTTTTTTATTTTTTATTTTTTGGGGGTGGGGGGAGTTTTTCCTATGATTTTTATCATTTTTATCTAATTCATGATATATTTCTTTGTATTGGGTACTTGATCAAGCCTAGTTGTTAGGACCATTTCTCCTTTTTTACACTACCCACCTTAGTTGTGTATATGGGTGGGTGTTAGAGTAGGGGTTTTCTTTTTTATGATATTTATTTATTATGGTATTTTTTTCCTTATTTTTATTTTTATTAATTTGATAGATAAGCTTGCTTAGGTATATCTAGAGTTACAATTTAACTAGATTTATAGTAACTTCCTTGACTAGCTATTTTTGGTATGGGAGTTACTTTTCTATTATTGGATCTTTGGTTGCCTTTCTTGGGAGGAGTTACTCATGCACTCTTATAAGTACATCTCTCTTGGTGATCTATTATTCAATGAAATGTTAGTTTTTATCTTATTTTGTTTGTGTATTATTTTCATATTTATGATTTAATTTCATTGTAGTTATTATTTTGTGCACATGTGTTGACTTATGCCTATCAAAAACCTATGCATTTGTTTAATCCAAAGATCTTGGCATTCACTCTGATAATAGCTAGTTTGGATCATTATAGTGGACCAGAGTCTTATCTAGAATCTACAAGCACTTGACAAGAACAAGTGAAGCATATGTGTATGATAAAACCAACTATACTAGGATATCTAGCAATATGAAATATCTGGCAAGTAATATAAATGTAAATATAGCAATGAATACAATCTATAAAATTTTATATTTTTGAAATATTTGAATATTTTTACATTTTGACATGTTATATATATATATATATAAGTTATCTACAATAAAATGAAAATAAACTATGTACAAGGAGTGAGAGAGAGAAATAAGTTTGTATAATGGTAGGAACCATACTAACCAATGATTTTCATGGGAGACTAACCATCATTATGACCTATATTAAAAATAAGAATGATAATCTCTCATGAAGTATGATTGCTATGTTGTATTTGAATGTTGTTGCAGTGGTAATCTGATTATTGTTCATCATCAAAATCATAATATTATTCCATATCAAAATCATAATAACCTAGTATGTTATAAGTAATTTCCTTATACTATGGATTTGACCTTTCTAAATTATGTTTTGGCATATTGATTGTGATTTTTCCCTTTAAAACTATGTTTATTGTTAACATATGGTGTTGTGGAGTCTCTTTTTCTAGAAAACTTATTCTGAGAATGATTGTTTGTTGAGCATATTGTCAGGAACCTAGAACAAATAAACATGCTCTGATACCACTTGTCAGGGTCTTACTCCACCAATAGAGCACATATGATTACTTCTTTTATTAGCAACTAAACACGGAATTTAACCAGAATCAATAAGTAACTAGAAATATGAAACAACACAGGAATATGAGAGACAATACACAATTGTATTAATAATCACTCAGAAGAATATACAATAAAGAAGATGCCACTTCTTCTTCCACCTCAAAGGCTCACCACACCTCAAGACCTTCTTCCCTCTATCTCTCAATCCCAACAATCAACTCCAATATAGAATTGATGTTCACCTCTCCAACCAGTCAGTAACACGCTGCCAATACACCAAGCACACAATCGTACTCCAAGTAGATCTCCTGCTCTCTGTTGCTACCTGCAAATCACTAGACCTTACTCACCATTGTAGATCTCCAAAAGAAGCCATGCTCACCTGTTGACTAAGATCATACAAATATGAAGAACCCTTCTAATTCTCCAAACCAGCACCCACTCTTAGTACTGTGGCACTAAGAGGAACACACCATTGCTCACCTCACACATAGAAGGAGCTTATAATATTGCTCTCTTACTCTCTAGCTACAAGTTTACAATATAGCCCATGAGTCCATAAATAGATCTCATGCTTAAAATAATTAGACTAACTTAATTACAATAATTAGACGTGTAACTCAAGACTACGACTAGCCTTTAGCATGCAAACTAACAGTCCAAAAATAGACTCTCCAGAATCAACATGCAAACTGCATGTTCACGTACAGGCTGCTGACGTTGGCTCTTCCATGACCGATGTTAGTTGACTGGTAACCGATGTCGGTTACTTCTCCACTGCTAACTGACTGACGTTAGTTGATCAGACTGACGCTGGTTGCCCTACAACTGATTCTATAGCTCTCTGCAACCTCTGCAAGCTCCATGACTTCTCCTATTTACATCCTGGTGAAGCTTTTAGCTCCACAACCTAACAATCTCCCACTTGGAGATAAACAGCTGCACCTGTACCTGTCCCTGTACACCATCTAAATTATTCCCTGGCTTGTATCCCTCTTCAAGATCAATCTTGAAGACCAACCACCACACATCTTGTGATGCTACGCCTGTCATCCAAGTAACCTGCCACATCCGAACCTACATATCCATGTAGTGAAGACCTTGACCCCACATAACAAGAATCCCTACTACTGATCCCTCTCAAATACCTAAGAATCCATTGAAATACCCTTCAGTACTCCTTCCCTGAATTGGCTCCATATTTTCTGACAACTCCCACTGCTTGGGAAAACTCAGGTCTACACTAGACCTCATGTGATTTTGAACCCTATTCTAAGCTAAGCTTGAACTGTCCAACCCTTGGCATGCTTTCTGATTTTGCATCCTGCATCATGAACCCCGCCAACACCGCCTTCACACCAGCTCCCACTAGAGATAAAATCTCTACGTCTCTTATGCCAAAGAATTTTTCTGCTCTAAATTCTTCCTGACATACCTTTGAACTAACCTTACCCTTAGCTCAGCAAATCCCTATATGTACAAAATCTGCTAGCAAATTACCCACATACAGTAACTAGATAATGTCGTGACTCATCATCCACTTGGTAAGATAAAGCCACAATAGTTACACTGACATTGACTGAAGCCATGCTTAGTCATCCACCTGTCAAACCTATACCACTGTCTTGCAGCTACCTCAAGACCATATGCCTTGGCCTTCTATCTCACGTGTCCATCCACTCTCTTCTTTAACTTGGGAATCTATCCGTCTCTCAGTGCTTTCTTCCAGCTGACAACTCTACCAACGAGCACCTGTTTGGTTCTTCTCTAAGGACTCACTCCTCATCCATGCCACGCTCCCACTGTTTCTGGATTCTACTTGCATTGCTTCTTCCATCTTCCTAGTTCTTGACCATCAGTAAGCAACATAAAGAAGGTGAACAATGAATATGAGGTTCACTTACCCTTTTTTGACCTCCATATGGGCATTTGAGACTTGTTGATAGCTTGTTGTCCACCCACCATCCGTTCTAGTGACCGATCTAGGCCATCTCCCAGTCTACAACAGACTGATGTCAGTTCCCTGCGTTGACTCTGACTGTCGACATTGGTTTCATGACCGACACCGGTATCCCTTTTGCTGACATCGGTTCCTTCATGATCAATGTTGGTCTTCCTACTGCCAATGTCGACTACTGTCTAATCGATGCCGGTACCTGTGTTCACCTGTGAGTGATAACTTTTTACCTGTGAGCTCTCCATGGATCAAAACCCTATTCAAATCAACATAGCTCTACTTAGAATAATTTAGTTCCCTCACCTAATTTCTATCGGTCACCTCCTCCATGAACACCAAGGCTTTTCAGTTCTTTAGCTTATCAAAAACATCTATCTTTCACTTAATAACATGCATTCTCCTCCTACATATGTGACCAAGCCTACGAAACCACATCTCTATAACAAAGGGTGAATCAGTAATATAAGTAGATAGATAAAGGATACCTACTTTCTTACCACCATCTAATTCAAGTGCATCCGCTATGAGAGTTACAGTGCATCTCTCATCAACCAAATTTCCTGAAGAAATTAGACTCATCTCCAAGACTGGTCCTTGCATGACTTCCTTCACCACCTGTGTGTTATTCGCCTACAATTTCAGCTTCACTTCCCCTTCGTCAATAATTTGACAAGGCTCTCCAACCCCTAAATAAATCTCTCCAAAGTCTCTAAAGACGTACCCATGAAAAGATGCTCTATTTCGGGCTGCATGGAAAGAGACAAAAGAATCTATAAACAAAGATTCTACTTTATCCAGAACATCCTGTGCAACATCACCTACAGCATATGCTTCTACACGCTAATCTTCTACCGACCAACAATCTCCTTTTACCTACTCTTTCTTTCCATCAATCAGACCATTCATGCTATTCAATTTCTCCATTCGTAGCTTACTTTCTTCTGCCATTGCTATACTCCCACTCAATCTGAAACCCTTGTGAGTGACCTATAATCAAAAACACTACCAGATCTGAAACCACCTGTTAGTCAACCCAACCAAAAGCTCTGATACCAATTGATGGTACCAACTCTTGAACCTAAAACCAAGGCTCTGATACTAATTGTCAGGAACCTAGAATAAATAAACATGCTCTGATACCACTTGTTAGGATCTTGCTCCACCAATAGAGCACATATGATTACTTCTTGTATTAGCAACTAAACACGAAATTTAACCAAAATCAATAAGTAACTAGAAATATGAAACAACATAGGAATATGAGAGACAATACACAATTGTATTAATAATCACTCAGAAGAATATACAATAAAGAAGATGCCACTTCTTCTTCCACCTCAAAGGCTCGCCACACCTCAAGACCTTCTTCCCTCTCTCTCTCGGTCCCAACAATCAACTCCAATACAAAATTGATGTTCACCTCTCCAACTAGTCAGTAACATGCTGCCAGTACACCAAGCACACAACCATACTCCAAGTAGATCTCTTGCTCTCTGTTGCTACCTGCAAATCACTAGACCTTACTCACCATTGTAGATCTCCAAAAGAAGCCATGCTCACCTGCTGACTAAGATCATACAAATACGAAGAACCCTTCTGATTCTCCAAACCAGCACCCACTCTTGGTACTATGGCACTAGGAGGAACACACCATTGCTCACCTCACACATAGAAGGAGCTTATAATATTGCTCTCTTACTCTCTAGCTACAAGTTTACAATACAGCCCATGAGTCCATATATAGATCTCATGCTTACAATAATAAGACTAACTTAATTACAATAATTAGATGCGTAACTCAAGACTACGGCTAGCCTTTAGCATGCAAACTAACAGTCCAAAAATAGACTCTCTAGAATCGACATGCAAATTGCATGTTCACGTACAGGTTGCCGACGTCGGCTCTTCCATGACCGATGTCGGCCGACTGGTAACCGACGTCGGTTGCTTCTCCACGCTAACTGACTGATGTCGGTTGATCAGACTGACGCTGGTTGCCCTACAACTAATTTTGCAACTCTCTGCAACTTCTGCAAGCTCCGTGACTTCTCCTGTTTACATCCTGGTGAAGCTTTTAGCTCCACAACCTAACACATATTTGATGTTGTAACTTAAGATCTAGTTCTTTATGTAACATGTCCTATGTATCTAGATGTTTTAACTTGATAAACTATATATATGACTAATGTGTCTTAGGATGTTCAATAAATACCAAACCCTATTGACTAATATTATCAATTACTAGAATAGGATAAGTGATGACTTGGACCTATTTACCCAAACCTTGACCATGATAATCAAACTATTGTAGATATGTGTGACTAAAATTATACCATATTGAATGTTGAGCCTCTTTTTTTAAAGTTATATTTTCTTGATTCATCTATGATTGTTGTATTTTTATTGATATGATTATGTTTATTACACCTTTTATTGTTCTAAGTTATGCTTTGGTAACCATTTTTTTATTATTTATAAGTTTGACCCTTTTTAAATAGGTATATGTGCCATTATATGTTGTGTGGATGAAGTGTCACTATGTAAGTCATATGTATCCATTATTTATTAAATTTTCCTTTTCAATGTAAACATGAATTAGTGTGGTGCCCATGCATTCTATATATACAAAAATATCTAGATCTCTTCATTGGGTGTATAGGAGATAGGTTGATAAACTTATATTTAATCATTTCCCTTGGTATCTCACTTGAACTCTTATTTGACCTTTTAATTATTTTTGAATAACTATTTGTATATGTACTTTGTTGTGATTTTGTGTTTTTATATATAACATTATTTCTCACAAATTGACTAGTTGAAGATGTATAAACATGATTTACACCATTGTGCCCTAGAGGCCTTTGTCTTGTAAATTGATTTCCTAATATTTTAATATTTTAATGTAGTAGTTTATTTTGATTTTGCAAACCTATAATTATTTGGCTCATATTAATAAGTTTATCACATAGATTTCACAAGTGAAAATCCTATTTATTTATGTTTGAACATTGTTGACCATTTTTTGCCCAACAAGCCAAAAATTGGTCCCCTTCTGTCCTTGCTATTCTAGGCCATTTCATTTTCTGATTTTGAATGAATCTATTCATTTCTACAAATTCTACAGGTCTAAATCTATAGACTCTACAGGTTTTGGATTTCTACAGACTTTGTAGGTTAGTCCTTTAGCACATGAAGGATTAGTTTAGAGAGTGTTGGGTTTTACAAGGCTTCTTCGAGCTCTAGTCTGAAGAAAATGAAGAATTTTGGCATCATTGAACCATTGAACTTAGTTTAATGCCTTGGTTCACTGCATGGTTCAATCGACAGTTCAATCACTCCTTTTTAAAGCTTGGTTCATCACTTCAAGTCCATCACTTCATTTTTTAGGCTTGGTTCAATGCCTTTGGTTCAGCAGCTTTGGTTCAACATGGGTCCAACATTTAAATTTCATTGGCACACAGTGATTGAATCATTGAATCGATTGAATCGTTGAACCAATTTTGGTTCAATGGCTTGGTTCAATGGCTTGGTTCAAAGGTGTGCCCTACAGTCGAAGGGTAGTGCTAGGTTCAACTGCCCTTATAGAGGATAGTTCAAAGTCTAAAAGCCCTTATAGAGGGCAAGCACTTCAAAGGAGAGGCCACTAGTTCAAAGTGAAGGAGCCTGAAGAAAAGGACAAAGAGCGGCCAATTCTTGTAGACTTTTGTCTGTAGGAAAAAAGCCCAAAACAAAAGCTCATGAAGCAAAAAAGCTATAGAAAAGACCTGTGACTTTTGCTGAGGATGGTGATGTCTCAAAAGTTGTCAAATTTAAGCAAGCGAACTAGCCATTGGGTGACAGCCGTGTGAACGTCAAATTTAACATAGTGAAGTAGCCATTGTTTTTAAACTACCTTAGCACCAAATTATGGAAATAGCCAGAGGGAAGCAGTGACCTGCTAGAAAATCACCCTCGAGGGCTGAAAGAGTAGGAAGATGACAAGGAGTAGAAATGATAAAGCATTCAAGTGGTGAAGGGAAGGTGAGTTATTGTCAAATGAGCGGCGTAGCCTATTTTTTACAGTTGGCATTGATGAGGGGACAAACTATAGTCTATTTGCAGAAAAGAGGCATGGCCATGCTCTTACATAAATGTTTGAACACCAAAGTCAATTTTGGTGATTGTACAACATGGTTTTAATAGGCCATTTATGAAGAATGACATCAATAACAGTGGTTTCCTCTTCCTAAGGTTCAGAATGCACATGGGCCACTTGCATAAAAGAGTGCCAAAATATTTTCCAAGAAGCACCAAGTTCTCTTCCTCTTCTTATATATTGTAAACTTCTCTTTTGAGAAGGGATCACTCAGTCTTAAGGCAAAACTCTGCCCAAAAATCTCTCAGGATTGTAAGGCAGAGCTCTGCCAAAACTTTACCTTGAATCAAAACTTAGCTTTTTTACCTTCATTCTAATTTTTACATATTTATTATGTGTCTATGCCTTGATTCTAAGTTAAGTCATTTTCTTAATGCTTTGGTAGAATGATTTCAGAACGTCTAATGCATTTTATGAGTTTCATTTTACAGGTCTATCAGAAGTGTCCCTAGAGGGGTATAGGTGAAGTGGATAGGCTACTACAGTGTGTCTTAGAATGCCTCTAGTAGTTATTCCCTTTTTGTATCTCCATAGACACTTGACCCACTGATGCAAAAGGTTCTCTCATGATAGATGAAGTGTATAGGCGCTTCTTTTGGTGAAAAGTGTATGTTCGGGCCTAAGTGGGTCACTTTTTTTTTGTGCATCCCCTTTTTTTTACATTTTTAGGCTTAGGTTCTATTTTTAGCATCTCTCTCTCCCTTTTCATCCCTCCCTTTTTTACATTTTGTTTGTTAGCAATAGGAGAAACCATGGCCTAAAAGATACATCAGAGGGAGCTAGCCCTTATCTAGAGACTCTCCCCTCCAGCTTCACCAGTCCCATAGGTGAGAGGGGAGTTTCCATTGTTGCATGAAGAAGGCACGAGCTTAGCCTCTTACCAAGGGTGTAATCTTTTGCGTCAACAATTTCTAGCACACCTGGTGGGACCAACTAGGACAAGTTGTGTCCAAAGAGTTAAAGAATTTTTGGTGTGTTCTTCAACCGACCAACCTTTGGAGGCTTTTACATCAGCACCAATTCTGACTCCAAGTTGAATCAACTAGTTAAGCAGCCCTGGTGCCATTAAGAAATCACTTTTGTATGTATAATCCCTCTGCACAAAATCATGGGTCTTGTATTCCTTTATATGACTTCGATCAAGCTCAGTCTTTTTATGTAATCCCCTCAAGCAACTCTCCTAGTTGCCCTACAATGATAAGGGAAATGGTCCTAGAGTTTGAGAAGTAGATGATGGAGATTGACAAACTAGAGGAGTAGTACGAATATCAGCAAGAGCTGATGTATAAAGAGGAGTGTTTGTTTAGGCAAGCACAGGCCTTGTAGTCCATGGAGGAGGAGGTAGCAAAATGGATAAATCCATCTATTCAAGGCAGTCAGCCTTGCACACCCCCTCCCATCCTAAAGAAAGCCCCCTCTTGTGCACCAAATCCTTTCTATTAGATAGTACTTGCTCACTCCAACTCATCTGATGCATCTGCTCTCAATCCCATGCACCTAGCTTTCCATCATCAAAGGGCATCAGAGTGACCCCCCATGGAGATCAATCTTCTCAATTCCTTATATTGTGAATCTTCCATTGGGGGGAATACCATGAGCTAGCACATCCCTCTTCTAAAGACTCTTCTAGTGCATCAACAGTCTCTTCCTAGCGTTCCTCAACCTCCCCAAGTCTTTCAACGTGATGTGTAGATTCCAAGTTGGAGGAAGGAATGCCAAGAACCAGCCCAGAGCCTTGAAGAAGATGATACTAGTGACCTCCAAGAAAGACTCTTTTAGGACAATATAGCCAAGAAAATTAAAGATTTAAAGGCTAAGATGAGACTGCTCCATGAAAGAGAGATAGAACTTCCAGACCTTGTGGAGGAGCCCTAGGACCTTGGAGAAAACAAAGTTGCTACCTATTCACATGAGCAAAATTCCAATTATGAGATCCTAAACTGGGGAAATATAGTAGAATCATGGGGAAGGAAAGAGGAGAAGAAAGGTTTTTCTCAAAACCTTGAAGAAGATGAGGTTGCTCTTGCTCATGATGATGCTGGTAACCTCTAAGAAAGGTTCTTCCAAGAGGATCTAGCCAAGAGAATTACAGAGTTAGAATCTAAAGAGAGATTCCTTAGCCAGTGTGTGATGGACAATTCAGACCCAATGGCACATTCTATGTCTGAACACACCCCACCTACACATTTCTAAGAGAGATATCAGGCCATACCTGATATTGATGAAGTGTTAACCAAATGGAAAGAGGAGAATCATTCGATTCTAGCTCAAGGACTACCTCCTCTTCCACATGTTTTCTCCACTTCACCCCTTCTCAAGGAGGAACCTATTCTATAGGAGGTGAGTGAGGAGCAGAAGATCCAAGCTGTAGTTTTTCAAGGGGATATCATGAGCGATAGTGAAAAAGAAATCATCATTGAGGCTTTTTGTGAAGGAATCATCAGCAATGGAGAAGACTCAGGTCATGCATACATGTAGATGTTCCAGTAATATGAGGAGGAACAAAAGCATGGTGATCTCTCTTCCCCCTTATTCAATGAACTTCCTTATTTCTTCAATGAGGAGGAAAACTATGTTGAAGAGCTTGTGTTGGAGGAGGATCAGGAGGATACCTTTGAACATCTAGAGGTCTTGATCTTTGAGGAAGAAAAGGAGAGGTCTATCTTCCTGGAGGAATGCCTTGAAGAAGAAAGTTTTGAATAGAGAGGTGATGTTCTATGGGATGAGCGATCAGTTTGTGATTCCATTTTAGACATCACAACTATCACCCTTCTTCAAGAAGTCCACGAGGAAGTAGAGGATGAGTCTGACAGAGCCTTCAACAAGGTAGAGGGAAACAAGTTAGATCATGATGCATTGTAGAGGGAATGTGCATATCAAAGGGCTAACGGTGATGAGCTAACAACCATTGATTTCTTGGTGAAGATCACCAGTATGAGGGACCAGTATTGAACAAACTTCCAAGGACTAGTAGAGTATATATATGTTGGAAGCATGTTTGAATCTAATCCACTCAGATTTGAGCCAATACAGGTGACAGGCAAGAGGAGTAGGTCACCAACTCTCTTTTTTATTCAGCTACTTGCCTGGCATCATAAGTCTTCTTGCCAGGAAGGAGACTTAAGAAATTTTCCCTTTGATCCAAGAGGGAGGCAATTATTCTTGGTTAGTTATATATAGTAGTTTGCTTTCAGTTTCTTTTCCTGCTTTCCCTAAGTGCAGTTTGCACAGGTAGTGTTTTTAGCCTTGTGTGTTTCCCTTTGTGTGTGGGGTAAAAAGCTTCATGTTTTGATTCTTAGATCTTTTGGGGCTATTGCTAACCTTTGTTCAAGTTGCATCTAACTCTGTGCCCAATGGACTGTAAGGCAACTGGTCTTTAAGCATAGTAGGCATGCTTCCCCTAGGAGTCTCCAATTTGTTGACCATTTTTTGCCCAACAGGCTAAAAATCAGTCCCCTTTTGTCCCTGCTATTCTATGCCATTTCATTTTCTGATTTTGCATGAATTTGTTCATTTCTACAGACTCTAAAGGTCTAAATCTATAGACTCTATAGGTTTTGGACTTCTACGAACTCTGTAGGTTAGTCCTTTGGTGCATGAAGGATCAATTTAGAGAGTGATAAGTTTTACAAGGCTTCTTTGGGCTCTGGTTTAAAGAAAATGAATAAGTTTGGCATCATTGAACCATTGAACCTAGTTCAATGCCTGGTTCAATCGGTAGTTCAATCACTCCTTTTCAAAGCCTGGTTCATTGCTTCAAGTCCATCACTTCATTTTTTAGGCTTGGTTCAATGCCTTTGGTTTAGTGACTTTGGTTCAATGTGGGTCCAATGTTTAAAGTTCATCGATGTGTGGTGATTGAACCATTGAACCAATTGAACCATTGAACTAATTTTAGTTTAATGGGTTGGTTCAACGGTTTGGTTCAAAGGTGTGCCCTACAGTCCGAGGGTAGTGCTAGGTTCAAATGCCCTTGCAGATGGTGGGCAACCACTTCAAAGGAGAGGCCACCAGTTCAAAGCGAAGGAGCCTAAAGAAAAAGACAAAGAGCAGCCAATTCCTATGGACTTTTGTCTATGGGAAAAAAGCCCGAAATAAAAGCTTGCTAAGCAAAAAAGCCACAAAAAAGACTCGATGACTTTTGTCAAGGACAGTGATGTCCTAAAAGCTGTCAAATTTAAGCAAGTGAACTATCCATTGGGTGATGGCTGCATGAACGTCAAATTTAACATAGTGAAGTAGCTATTATTTTTGAACTACCTTAGCACCAAATCATGGAAATAGCCAGAGGGAAGCAACAACCCACTAGAAGATCTCCCTCGAAAGTTGAAAGAGCAAGAAGATGACAAGGAGTAGAAATGACAAAGAATTCAAGTGGTGAAGGGAAGGTGAGTTACTATCAGATGAGTGGTGCAGCCTATTTTTTATAGTTGGCATTGATGAGGGGACAAACTGTAGTCTATTTGTAGAAAAGAGGCATGGTCATGCTCTTACATTAATGTTTGAATGCCAAAGTCAATTTTTGTGATTGTACAACATGTTTCTAGTAGGCCATTTCTAAAGAATGACATCAGTAACAGTGGTTTCCTCTTCCTAAGGTTCAGAACGCACATGGGCCACTTGCAAAAAAGAGTGCCAAAATCTTTCCCAGGAAGCGCCAAGTTCTCTTCCTCTTCCTATATATTTTAAACTTCTCTTTTGAGAAGGGATCACTCTCAACCTTAAGGCAAAACTCTGCCCATAAATCTCTCAGGCTTGTAAGGTAGAGCTCTACCAGAACTTTACCTTGAATCAAAACTTAGCTTTTTTACCTCCATTTTGAGTTTTACATCTTTAGTATGTGGTTATGCCTTGATTTTGTGTTAAGTCATTTTATTAATGCTTTTGTAGAATGATTTTAGCATGTCTAGTGCATTTTGTGAGTTTCTTTTTACAGGTCTATTAGAAGTGTCCCTAGAGGAGTATAGGTAAAGTGGATAGGCTACTGCAGTGTGTCTCAAAATGCCTCTAGTAGTTATTCCCTCTTTGTATCTCCATGGACCCCTGACCCACTGATGCAGAAGGTTCTCTCATGATAGATGAAGTGTATAAGCACTTCTTTTGGTGAAAAGTGTATGCTCGGGCTTGAGTGGGTCACTTTTTTCTGGTGTATCACCCTTTTTTTTTACATTTTTAGGCTTAGGTTCTATTTTCAGCATCTCTCTCTCCCTTTTCATCCCCCCTTTTTTACATTTTGTTTTTTAGCAATAGGAGAAACCAAGGCCTAAAATATACATCAGAGGGAGCTAGCCCTTATCTAGAGACTCTCCCCTCTAGCTTCATCAGTCCCATAGGTGAGAGGGGAGTTTCCATTGTTGTATGAAGAAGGCAAGAGCTCAGCCTCTTGCCAAGGGTGCAATCTTCTGCATCAACAAACATGTAGGCACAAACCCTATAGGGAAGATGAGTGAATAGGTTGAGTAGGGGGATTAGTGATAGTGTAATAGGATGATTAATATTTTGGAGGAATGATATCATGGTCTTATTTAGAGGAAAATTATATATCACCCTCATGGAGATTAAGAGGAGGAGATTATTTCTTGTACATAAGATATGTCATTGTCACTTGAAACATAGTTGTTAGCTTATGTGCTAAATCCCTTATGTGTGTACGGGTTTGATTATTAATGGAATTACACATATGAGAAATATAACATGATATGAGATATGACATAAATTTAAATTTATATAAAATCATCATATATACATGTGTTTATGTCTTTTTTGAGTTCATTCTGAATTAAAGGCAACAAGCATGTAAAGAAAGTATTAGAATTTACAACAAAAAATGGTTGATTTATTATATTATTATGATCATGATTATATGAATTATAAGATATAGAAATTTAAAATATGAGTTTTGGAAAAAAAAATCTGAGTATAAATAGAAAATGATACAAACCCTAAGTGTGTCTAGGGTTAGGGTTTTTGAAATCTAGTGTTTATTTGAACCAAATTTAAATTATATTTAAATGAATTTAAACTCTAATATGTAATTTATTTAATTATATAGATTATCTAAACAAATAAAAAAAAGTATTTAGCCCTAAATTTATTTCATAAAATTTGGATGAATGCAATCTAGGGTTTGGAGTTGTATTCAAAGTAAGATGGGTTCACCAAATGATTTAAACTTTTAAGGTTTTATTATGAAAATATCATGTTATATTAAAGGGGCTAAGATGCCTAAATAGGTCAAATATATATGCAATAATTAAGTAATAATTTTTTATGACCTTTGAATTTGATTGACCTTCTAATAATAGTAATAAATAGGCATAAATAGAAACTTATCTAAAAATTTATG
Organism: Torreya grandis; assembly: GCA_037957365.1. Taxonomy (NCBI): domain Eukaryota; kingdom Viridiplantae; phylum Streptophyta; class Pinopsida; order Cupressales; family Taxaceae; genus Torreya; species Torreya grandis. The sequence continues at coordinate 5,310,588 of JARHVA010000147.1, read as the reverse complement.
GTCATAGATGATCTAGGTTATAAAATTTGAGATATGGGTAGTAGTCTATGTCATCAACAAGATTATGATGTTCATCTATTCACTATATAGTAGCACCTAGTTTGGAGAGTAGAACAATTTGTGTGTAGTGTCCTTAATGTGGAGCTAATTCCCCCTTTATGGGATTATTCTTATTTTTTGGGAGCACCTACACCTATATTTATATGTCATATTCCTACATGACCAAAACATGTATATCTATATTATACTTAGAAGACCTAATTTGATGTGAAAACCCTAATATCCTTGAAAGTATGGGATGAGAAATAATTTTATGTGTGTTATTAGGATGGATTAGACATCCTCAACACCATATTTTATAGAGAGTTGCCTACATACCAATACTCTGAAGAGGTATCAAGAACTATGTAGTTCTCCCTCCTAGTGCTTGATGTATGTGCAAGTGAATGTTATAATTAGAGTGTCCTTAGATGCCTTAAATGTGATTAAGCTTTGAAATGATTGAAAATTAGGCTTAGGGTGGTTTTAGGTGGTAGTATGTAAAATGTAATATAAAATAAGAATCAAATACCTTGATTTTTTATAAATTTGTCTTCATTTTGAATAACTTGTCCATCTATTTTCCATCTAATAAATAGAGGTGGATTAGACTTGTATTTATAAGATTTTGTTTCTTGTGAAGATAAGAAAATGAAATTAGGCCTACCTTAGGAGGGACACACAGCTGAAAAAATATCTATTGGTAAGAGCTAGGGATAAGGATAGTAGTGCCCAATTGGGGACACTAGTTCCATATGGCTATAGTATCCCAAACATGGCACTAATGTCCTCTTTATAGATTGCTAAGTAATTTATACTGGGGTGTTATATGATAGTTTTAAGATTGTGTTTTGACTAGTTATATATGAATATGGTCTATTTAATGACTACAAAAGTAATTATGATGCTCAAGGATAGGTCTAAGATAACTCAAGTGACACTCTTAGCATCTAATTACCATGTTTAGGTGATTACATGATCAAAGTGTTAAGGAAATTAGGTAGATGCATGTTTTTCCCATACTCCTTTCATTATATCTCTACCAAATCAAGTGAAATGAATTAATAATAAAATTCCAAATGAACCATCTCATTAGTGATGCATTATTTGATAATACTCCTATATTATAAAAAAAATTACATCACTTTTTAGAATTTCACAATATAAAGCAAAGAATATTCAAATTCCATTTCATGAGGATAATGATAATAGTTCATCTCAAAACTCACATTTTACTTATAGTAATTTTTTTTACATATGATAATGATATAATTAGGGTTTAAAATGTACATGCATCTCTTATCCTTTCTCCTTATGATATTATAATTTTTTTATTTCAAATGTTCATAATGAAGCTAGGATTCATTTTAAATGTGATAAAACTCTAAACAAGGTAGAAAATATCCATGTTTATCCTCTTTTTTACCATTCTCAAAATTTAATTATTTAAATTTATAATGTTAATAAGGAAATTTAAGATTTGAATTTTATTTCTTGTGATGACTCTATGGATAAAGTAAAAAGTAAAATTATGTCTCCTACACCCTCTTCTAGTGAAAATGAAAGTGTCTTTATTTCAAATGTTGATTCTACAAGTGAAAAATATAGTAATCAAGATGAAAATTAGAATGATGATGATTATTATACATATAGTGAGGAGGAAAATGTTTATTAAACACCTAATATTATTTATTCTTTACCCTACCCTCATATTGATGATGATTGTATGTTACATGAATATAATGATAGTTTGCTTAGTGACAATGTTATTAAAAATCATGATGAGGTTCCTAGTTTTCATATTAACTATAAAGTATGTGATCATGTTAATTCTAGTAATGAAAAATATAGTGTTTTTCTTATATTTAAATATAATTTAATATTCCTTCACAAAATAATGAAATATTAAATACTAATGCATCTCCAATCCTATAATTCCTAAAGTAAAATATATCCCTAAGCCTCCTTCTTTATGAAATAGTGTACCAATGGATACAATTAATAATAAAAATTAATTATTAAATGATCCTCTTAATTATCTTAATATCCTTTCACAATATGTTATTCCTTTCATACATGTCTTTGGTTCTTCACAAAATAAAGTACATTAGCATAATTTGTAAATTAAGGCATATTACTCTTTGGTTGATTCGAATGTTATACATGATAACCCATAATGTGCAACATTTTACATGAACCATCCCATGTGGGTTTAATATACCAACATTTTTAAAGTTTAATGGAAGTGGGGATCCATATGTACACCTTAGGGATTATAGAAAGGCTATGAATGGTTGTAATAGTAGTATGATTTTATTACAATTATTTCCAAATAATTTACAAGATGATACATAAATTGGTTTCATCATTGACTTCAGAGGGTCTCTACATACATATAATAAGTTAGATTAATTATTTATTATGCATTTTATTCAAAATAATGGACCTATATTACTTATGAGAGACTACCATACATACATTAGGGTAAGTCAAAGCCAATTTGTGATTACATATTATGATTTAAGACATGCATGCAATAATTAATTTAGCAATGATTAGATATAGAGGAATAATTTATGTTTGGTAGGGATATCATTTTTACTTTTAAATAAAATTTGTTGTATCATATGACTAGGTAATATCAACATATTTACTATGAGAATACTGTAATATAAAAGAAATTGGGACTTTTTGAGATGAATTTAGAGGCAAACTTGGACTTTGAATTGCTACCATTAATGTCATCCAACCTTATTTTGAAAATAGATCCATCTTGTCCTAAGGAACATCTTCCATAGAATCCATATTTTAAAATAAGCAATAAAGGGAAAGAATCATTTTTTAGAGTAGCTCCTATAAACCCTAAGGTATATTATGGTAAAACTCAGCCCCTATAGTTTGACTCACTGAAAGATAGACCTCATGAAATTATTAAATCTGAGGATGATTACTCTCCCTCTCAATCATTATTATTGACCACATTGATTGGATAGAATCAGAAATATAAATTATTTCAACTTTCATCACATAAATTATCAATTGGATAATGATTATTATACACTCAGAGAAAGGATTGAGTAGCATGTTGACAAAAGTATTATTACATTTTCAAGTGGTACATATAGGTCTCCTTATATTCATTCTAATTTATCATATTCTACCATGAATTATTTATCCTAGGGCATTCCTATTAAATAACCAATCATTACTCATCATGTGGTTAGAAATGCATATAGAGGACATAGTTATGAGAGACCATTGGTACCACCATTTCAAAAAAATAAAATCCAATATAAATATCTCAACAAACATTTAACAATGTTGTAATGCAAGGAAAGAAGAATAAATAGACATCAATAGTATGTTAACCTATATATATTTTTACAATAGATACTAAATATATTCATACTATTATTTTACCTACCAAAATAGTTCTACTGTCATAATATAATGATTTAGATAAATCAGATACTTAGTACATGTCATGGTTTTTATTTCCTTCTAGATGGATAGATGATTACTCAAGGATAATATAGTTTTCTCCATTTTTTTTAAAGGAATAACTTCCATAGAATCCATATGTTAAAATAATCAATAAAGGGAAATAATCCTTTTTAGAGAAACTCCTACAGTCACTAAGGTATATTAAGGTAAATCTCAACCCCTACAGTTTGACTCATTCATAGATAGACCTCATGAAATTATTAAAGAATTATTAAATATGAGGATGATTACTCTCCCTCCCAATCATTATCATTAACCACATTGATTAGATAGAATCATAAATATAAATTATTTCAACTTTCATCACATAAATTATCATTGGAATAATGATTATTGTACATTTAGAGAAAGGATTGAGTAATATGTTGATAAAGTATTATTAAATTTTCAAGTGTTACATATAGGTCTCCTTATCTTCATTATAATATATCATATTCTATCATGACTTATTTATCCTAGGGCATTCCTATTAAGTAACTAATGGTTACTCATCATGTGGTTAGAAATGCATCTAGAGGACATAGTTATGAGAGACCATTGGTACCACTAGTTCAAAAAAAATGGAATTCAATACAAATATCTCAACAAACTTATAGCAATGTTGTAATGCAAGGAAATAAAAATCAATATACATCAATAGTATGATGACCTATATATATTTTTTAAATATATACTAAATATATTCATACTATTATTTTCCTTACCAAAATAGTTCCACGGTCATAATACAGTGATTCAGATAAATTAGATACTTAGGATAGGTCATGGTTTTTGTTTCCTTCTACATGGATAGATGATTACTCAGGGATCATATAGTATTCTATATTTTTTTTAAAAATAAGCATCATAATACTACAATACTAACATTCTAACATATGCAATTAACATTAAATACATATATCTTAATGTCCAACATGTTGAATCCATACACTTATGAAAAAATCTATATACCAAAGTAACTAATACTCATATATATAAAGAGTTATCAAATAAAATAATATGCAATAAATATTTTATATAGTGAAATAAGAAATAATCACTCTATAATCAAAGCATGGTCCATAGGACCCTTCTCATTCCTCTCTACATCATCTATATATACTAATACAAGATACCTAGAATAAGAATCCCTAGGATCACCTCATGTCCTAGATCATGACATCTCTCTCCTCTCTTAATCCTAATACATGACCAGTTGTACCTTAATATCAACATGTTCTCTTTTTAATCTTATATACTCATCCAATAGTCTAGGACCTAGAGTAGTTTATAAATCTAGTGTAGGTATATGAAGTCTTTCCACCTCCACTCTTAACCTATCTCTCTCCATTAGCTCAAAAATATACATTAGAGGTGACCACATCTAAAACAAATAGGGTGCATGAACACTATCAATTATTTTTCCCACTTAATAAGACCACCCTCCATAACATCATGAAGAACATGTCGTGTTAGCTTTTGTAGTGAAAAATATATCATCATCACCTAATAATCCTCATCACCTACATAGGAATAGAATATAAAATCATTATATATCATTTAGTGAATAATTTAGAAGTGATATATGTACAATAAAAAATTATTTCAAACATCCCTCACACAATCTGGGTCTAGCACATTGTTAGCATATTTGTCTCCTCCACCTATGATTAATTATGCCCACATGTATTGTATCCACCATATGGTATATGTGTTAGTGCACCCAATATCATCTACATATGGGATATATATAATAGAATCCATCTCATCTACTATTATGGGGGAAATATTTTTCATATATGACCTACACCTATCACCTAGTCTCATTAGACCCTAAACAATTTGTGACCACACCCATGAGTATAGGGGCACATCATATCTCACCTAAACTACCATGTAACTCTCTCATATTTAAATTAGTTAAACCTTCAACCATCAATCATAGTACCAAAAACTCACATGGATTTAGCATAGCTATGCCAAATCCTTTGGCCACCTAGTAAACCCTTTGTATGGTCTCTAAATAAGGAATTCAACACTTAACTCATCTAATATCCTCCTACAATGCATGGTGCTCTAATATTTCATGTCCTATGCTAGTTTATCTAATATAAATACCTATAGTTATGCCTAATTATCATGTGGCATCCCCACTAATCAAATAATTGATCTATGTCCATGGGCCCAACCATATAATAGTGTGGATAACCCAATACCATCACTAAAATCCTCATGTGTGAATTTGTAAATATATTATTTTAAATGTAATAGCATGGTTCAACCCCAATAATACATGGAATGATTTTCCTCTATATCATGTATGATAGTGTGCATCATGAATGAGATGGACACACCACCACCATCTATAGCCAAAACAAATCCAATAGAATAGTAAGGAACTTTCACACACATGGAACATTAGATAACACATTCATAGATAATATGAAATTAAAATCACTATAATCACAAAATCCACATGATCTAGCTATAAAATATTTGTGGTCCACATCATTAGGGCCTAAACTCGTATCACCCTATAATATGGATTTAATTCCAATAATGAAAAATCTCAATATCTACCATGCATCTTATATATTAAACATCATCTTGCCTGTAGGTAGCCAAAACATACAAAAATATGTATCCCAATACTTATCCAATGTGGTCATCATGTAAGCATCATATGGCATTAGGTCCAACTAACCAACATAGCTCGAGTATGCATTCTCAATGATATACCTCTCATCATCATATAGTGTGAGGGCATAGATAGTCTCCATCATCCAACCTCATCAAAACTCCATCTAGTGAATATCCTCATGCACAACACCAAAAACACATAGATTTCCATTATAAATAGTAGAATATAACCTTTGAGATAATTATATCCAATCTAAAGACTTTTCTTTTAAATATATGCATCATTTCAAAATATCACACTTTGTAAACTACAACACCAAATAGGGTCATTATCATTTTGATAATGTCACCATAGACAAGGACATAATAAAATTGGACAAGAAAGGGCCACCATAGACAAGGACTCACCTAACTCACCCAAGATAGGGCCACAATGGAAAAGGCCAACATACAAATGAAAATGAGTTTTAAAAAAAAGTAAAGATTTTATTTCAATACTTACCAATCTAATGTATTCATCAAATTGAGTGAGAACCTCCACCTTCTCAAACTAAATATAATAAATCACCCTCTTTTATGGCCTTTTTATAGCTCAGAGCTCATAATTTACCATTCATAATTTTGAAATGAATTGAAAGTTTTCAAATTTTCAAATAATAAATGCATTTCTACCTATTTTATACTCTTGTTAGCCCTATCAAAATCCTATATTATTCATAATAAATGGTGGATATATTGAAATTTGTATCTCTATTTTAAAAACAAATCCTTCCATGTAAAATATTCTCATAAATTCCTTCATATGGCCTATGTCCCGATATCACACAAAAAAATTCATCCTTCATATCACTAATACTCTGGTTTTCCATTACAAGCCCTTTATTTCATTTTATTTCAAAACTAAGTCAACTCTAAATATACTAATAAAAATATTTGATAATAAGCATTATAAAATCATAACTAATATTTTTCCATAAGCCATCACTAAATTTTGGTTTGATCACTTTACACCAGTCTCATTCCTCTAACCAAAAGGGGGATACATGGGCACTATTTATGAAAAAATCTATATATAAGGGGTAATAAACTCAAATCACATTCACTACACATCATAATTTGACTTGACTCATACTTCAAACTACTCAGTACATTTTATTTATGGCTCACACAATGCTTAAAAGCATAGATTGTGCTTAGTACATCATAGTTAGTTAGACATAGTATATTACATCTTATGCAATGTTTTTACATAGTATGACATAGGTTTTTCCTAAAATAACATAGTACTTATAATTTTCTTAATTAGTTTCATATTTATGCACATCTATTTGTATTCAGATAGGTCCACTCCATTTAGATTATAGCATAGGTTGCTAATGTCCAAACATAGTGTTATTTTCCAAATTTAACTAAAATAATGGTTTCAAGTTCCAAAAAGTTACTATACATTTCTATGGTATTTTATTAAACTGAAACATAAATTTCACTTAGTTTTAACATTTATCAATAGGAATGAGGCATGTGCACATCATATGTTTTCTTTTTTAAGCACAGTATGACTTTGTTTTTGCATAAGTTATGATAATGGGGGAATGTACACAATGCATGCACCCATAAATGCATAATTATTACTAAAAATTAAGACTTTTTATTTATATTATATGACTTAGTATGCTCAGTTATCATATTTGGGGAATGTTTCTTGGAACATGTTCTCATATCCTAGTTTTTGCATCAAATCATATACAAGGAATGGAAAATCATGACAATCTCTATGTTGTATCTACCAGACTCATCTTAGAATAAAATTTTCACTAGTTTTAGACCAATGTTTTAATAGAATAAATATTATAGTCATCTAAATTATTTGATTCAAAATAATTTTCACCATTACCCAATTTATTGAGTTATGTAAGGCTAAGGTTAAACAATTGTCTGACTTATAGGTACACATCTACCCAAAAAATATTAGGGGGGAGACATAGTTTGGCTCCTCATACCATAGTTATTTACTCATATTCAAGATATGGACACCAAATCATGATTTTATATCCATAGGAATCACTTGAAGTCTTATTCAATTCTTTGTCCAAGAAGAAAACAACATTAGAGACCATCTTATCTCTATGTGGGCTGATCAGAGTAAACCCATGGGATCTCCATTTCAAATTGACCACATGAGACATAGGTAATTATTGTATTTTACTTTAGTACTTTCATTTTATTGCATTGGTAGAATAAAATGGGAGGGGGGGATGGGGGAATATGTATACATCCAAATATATCAATCAAAACACAAGTATCATGTATTTTGTGACTTTGTATTTATAAGTTCCTCATGTTGAATAAATATCCCATTGGTTTATGTTGTTTGTAGTCTATGTCTCTTATTTCACACTAATGTTTATACATACATACATACATATATATATATATATATATATATATATATATATATATATATATATACTTAAAAATTATTCTTATGTCTTATCTGAGTCACATGAAATCCTAGTCTTCTTATTTTTCATCTTATTATCTTCTTGTTTTTATAGAAAATCACCCTATTTAGATTATCCTGCACTACTAAGTTTTTGGAAGGGGTGGTCTTATCAAGCACACATTTCAAAACAAATCCAAAGCATGTTTCTTTTGGGTTTATTTTTATGACCATTTAACCTTTTTTAGATTTTATTGGTGCATTAATGGGTTTTCTAAATTCAAAATAGGAATGTTATATTTATAGGGCTTCCTAAGAAATTTTACATTTATTAATTATCTATGTTGGCACTATCATAATAAATAACAATCATGATACAAAAATATCAACACTTGCATTTTATCTAAGTTTCATACTATTACATCTAGATTGCATATTTAGACAAATAAGATTTTTTAGGCAAAACAAATTCATATTCACACCTCATATGATCCAATTACATAAAACACACATTAGATGGATAAATACATAGGCTTAAAGTCCCTATTTTGGGGATATATAGATAGAGAATAGTTTAGAGGGGTTTTGAGGCTAGCTCAATGATTCCCACCTCCCCATTTTGACCCATTTTACATTATCTCCATTTTATTTTTGTGTATGAATTTGCTATGGATTTTTAAGAAGAGAAGGTGAAACACATGTTAAACTGGGTGATCACACATCCATGATCATTTGAAAAAAATCTATAGGAAGATCCACATACATCACCATTTTACACTTTCATTTATAGGATACTCTTGGCCTAACATTAATCCATAAGGACAACATAATAGAGTGCCATAGTCCATATCCACTAGTCTTATCCCAAACAGTCATGATAGTCACATACTTAGACCAAAAAGTATCTCAATCAACATCATATTCATACACAATCATCCAAATTTTTATGTTCCTCAAAACCAGATAAGTTTCTCATCCATACTTATAATTTTAGGTCAAAATCCTAATTTCTCATATACATTCATTTGTAATTATATGAATTTTTGGATGCCCATTTTATTATTCATCTACTTTATTTAGCATGTTTATCCATTTAGGTAATTAATTTATATTTATCCCAAATTTGATAAAATACATTACTACAATTATTAGGGTGTTATTTTTTTATTATACATCATTTAGTGTCATGAAAAATATCAATATATCTAAGATATTCCATGGTATAACATAGGTCCCAAAGCATATATTTGTCCCTTTTATTTTTTAGATATAGATTCCTAGTGTTTTTTTGATGTGGGATAATGTAAATAAATAGGTTTTGAAGGGTCATGCAACTTAGACAAGATATAAATATAGAAATATAGGCTCGAATAAAAATAGAATAGGAACTAACATCCCCCTAGAAATTTACAAACTTTCATAAAAATTCAAAAAAAAAACACCAATCATATAAACCTACTAAGGTAGAATAGAGAATTTTCATGAATAATAAATATAATATTGATCATAAATAAAGTATTCTTGTAGATCCATGGGTCTAATATAATCTTTTATCTTCATGGTATCTATTTTTTTCATATTCCCAAGGGTACATTTTCTTGGCCCCTCTATGGTGCCCCCTTGTCTCTCTTCTTAATGGTGGCACCTTTTCCTTTCTTATCACTTTTCCTAGCCTTTAGTTTGTTCTTCACCACCATTCATTGCTCTTATTCCTCTTTAAATTTGGCATGCTCAATCTCAATGGCTTCCTCCAAATTTGGATTTAGTATTATGGTGGATTTCTTGCACACCCCACCCCATGCTTACCATCTCTAGATGATTGGATCTTGACCAAATCCTCCCTCATTCCTATGGTTTCTTCCTTTAACTCCTCACAAATCTCTATTTACTAGGAAAATTTGAACTTTATGCTAGCTACCTTGGCCTCCTAGTCCTTCACATTGATGCTTTTAGCGTCAAAAGAATCCTTAAATTCCTCTTCCTTAGTTTCATCTTAATGTTGATACCATATTTTAATACCTTTTCCTTTTCCTTTTCTTCATGAATGGCTAGAGAATTACTTGAGGCTTTTCACAAGAGGAAAATTATATTCTCACCCTAGCTATGTTGAGACTTATTCTTAGTTCCCTCCATGACAATCTTCTTGCCTTTAATTTTCACCAAATTCTTTATAGTGTTCTAAATTATAACAATCTAATCCCTTGTCTCTTTCTCCAAGATCACATGCCTCTCCTCTAAATTCTCACTTCTCTCCCCATTCTTGTCTTGATCAACATACCTACCCAATGAAGGTTAGCCCACTTTGATAATGATATATTTGCCTAGTTATGTAAATAAAAATAAGTACATTCTCATAGTAATATAAGAATTTTTTTATTTAATGTAGATTTGGTGGTTGAATTTGTACTTGGGTACATTTAATAGCATCAATCAAGTTTTGAATACATACTCTTGCATATATCTTAGATAATTAATCAATTTTGAACAATTTATCAATGAAATCAAAATAGATCAAGAGATTTGAAGCATTTCTTCATATAATGAAGGAATTCAATTTTTTTTTAAAAAATAACATTGCCTTTCATACCAAAACATGCATATATTTTAAAATCTTGATATTCATCATGACAAAAATGATAATGAGAAACATTCTCATTTCACCTTATATACTTTCTTAGATATGTTTTATGTTTACTAAAGAAAAACATCTTTAATTTATATTTTTTATTATAAAATTTCCAACACTAGAAGGATTGGGTAGGATCTTCTACCTTTCAGCCCATGTGACCATTTTGCTACATTTTTTGTGTTTTTGAGTGTTGGATGTTGATTTATGCACCAATAGGGTCTAAATTTTATTCAATGAATATATAAATACACATGCATGTTACTACATTAATACATCAATCATATGTTTAACTTACTCAAAATAATCAATTAAAATCATTTATTGAGAATTTAAAATAATTTAGGGAAATCAAACAATCATTAAAGTATTCATTGTAGCATAAAATTTCATGTTCATGATACATTTTATTGGTTTGCCTAATGATGATAAAAATCAGCCCATAAATTAATCCTAAGGTATTCAATCTCACCTAGAACCTGATAGAGTCATATGAGGGGTAGCCTTTTGATTTATTAATACTTGTATTTTTTCCAATTGTCAACATGGTGTGTGTATTTGGTAAGATGTCAACACTATATATACAACATTAGTATATTTTTAGGGTTTAGGTTCTAAGGTTTTATATATGTTAACACACTTCCATAAAATAAATTAACACACTTGCATATAAATTAAATACCATGAAAGTTAATAATAGGAAGGTAAATAATAGAAAAGTGTATTGGGATAGTTCCCTTGATGAATGACCTTGATCCTCACCTAAACTAATTCTTGACAATGAAAAGACAGAGATATATATAGTTACTTCCTATACTTCTAAGAATAATTATGGGGTGATGCACCAAAATTGAATACCTTAACTTGCTTTAACACACACAAAATGAACTCAAAGAGCACTCACACATACACAACTCCCAATTTACCAATGAATCTTAAACATAAGTGTTTTTTAGAAAGGATTCATCTTATAACAGTACCTAGAAGGATGACCACTTGTCTTAGGAAGCTCAATTGGCATTCATCACAACTATGAAGTGCATAAACTCTAAGAGACATAAACTAAAACCTACACAAGATCAAGTTTGTTACATAAATGTATACAAAATTGGACGTAGATCATGGATAGGTTATAATTATCATAAGTTTACATCAACAATTCATCAATTTCACATAATAACCAACATATGAGAAGGTAAAATCAATTTTTTATTGCTCAAGAAGGTGTTTATAATTCTAAAATTTGGTAGGGCTGAGCCACAACCAACTAAAGGTCTCTCTTATTACTTAGAAAGATCAAGTACATATAGTGAAATAAGCCTTTAATGAGGGGACTAGCATGTAATCTTGTCATCAATACCCTCATTAAGGATGAAAAATGAAACATAACTAAATTTTAAGTTCAATTAACCTATTTTTCTCCTCTCCAATGTATTAACACTAGCTTAAAGTCTCCGAGTAGGGAGGGGGCATATAAGTCCTTGTTAGAGGCTTAAAGTTGTCAAAGATCAAGAAATTTGACCTATTTTGGAGGAGAGTTATCTCTTAGACTTAGATTTCAACCAAATCTTCCAATATTTCATGATGAAACTCCACTTAGTCTTCAACCAACTCTTCCAATATTTCATGATGAAACTCCACTTAGTGATGGAAAGACTGCTTGTTTGATTTGACTTCTTCTCCTTGATTTTGGTGTTGAGGGAAGAGAAGGTCTTCTTGAGATGCTTGAATACTCCTTTCAACTTTGAATCTTATTGAAACCACATTTGATTTATCATAACTACTCATAATGGCATAGACCTAGAGTAATAGTCTTCTTGAGGTTCTTGAGGTCTTTTATTGAATGATAATGATGATAGTGCATTGACAATGCACAACTTCAGCTCCTCATTTGATGACTTATTGACTATGCTCACATTCTTATCTTGAATTAAAATTTCCATAAACATTATTTAACACATGAAAAACTCTAAGTAAAGGTTAAATCATGAAACATATACCTGATATCAGCTACTTTGAGGCCTCTCACAATGTCCTTCATGACTCTTGAGGATGACTTAGTTCAAATTTGTAGGTGTGAGCTCTATTACTACTTGAGAATCTCTTGAGATATATATATATATATATATATATATATATATATATATATATATATATATATATATATAATTAGATTCCTTAATTATCTATGTTTTCAATATCCTAGTGTTCTAAAACAAGTTCTATCATCTTACATGCAAACTCAATGGATTGGCATTCTCAAGACAATCTCCATGATAGCCCAACTAGGCTTTTCAACAAGGCGTATATGAAACTTATGAGTTATAAATCATTCTTGAATGGCCTATAATTTTTTTGAAAAAAATTATTAAATTGAGACAACCTTGGAACACCTACACACAAATTTTAAAAGGATTTGGATGAATAGCCTTGAGAACTAATTTTCAACACTTTTGTATGTATAGGTCTATAATTTTGACTTTTCTCTCTCTTTAGATATTATACAGACATGAGACCACCATAAAAATATATTAAATATTTCCTTACACATTTATTTAAAATTTCATATATTCTGGATCAATATAACTCAAATTATGCTCCTTTTTGTGCACCTAAGGTGTCTCAAGGCACCAAACATGCTAGTATAGTAATTTTTTTATAGTTTGATCTCCACATGGTCTCAAGAGCTCATTATTTTTTTCAAATGACTGTATAAAATCCTTATATATTATTTAGTCATTTAAATTTTATGTTAAAGCATGGAGATGGAATAAATATAATTCTTCATGTTTTATAAATCTTCAAAACATTTCAAAAATAATTTTTTTTAGATCATGGAGATGGCATAAATATAATTCTTCATGTTTTATAAATCTTCAAAACATTTCAATTTTTTTTTTTTTTTTTAATATTTATGCTCTCTAGATAAGGGTTTGAAGGATTTTAAAGCAATCTTATTTCTTAACAATTGTTCATAAATTTCTAGCCTTCTTATTGAGACTAAACACCATGAGATGGGATTAAACTACCCTCTTCAACCTCATATCAACCATTTTGATACATGCAACTTCTCCACCAAGATATCACATTGGATTTGGGGTAATTTTAAGCTTGAAAATCAAATTTAAAGGAGATTTAAGTTATCTTAACATATTTTAAGCATAGTTTAAGTTCCTAGTAGCTGGAGAATGTCTAAGAAACATATAGAAAGCTGATAAATATGTGAATCATCCTTAACCCACCTAAAAACTAACAAAAATCTAATCTTTTGCCTTTAAAATTTGATGAAAACTGCCCACACATCCTTGTATATGTGTTGGAGCGTCAAAATATCTGCACAACTACTGTAGATTCATGCATGGCATATCCAAATCCTTGATTCAAGGTAAGAAACTTGTTCTTCACATCCACATATGTGAAATAATTCATTTATATGTAATTTTGCCTTTGATTTCCTTCGCCCATACCTTGGCATGCTTTATAAGATTGAGATGGTCATCTAAGCAGTGGTTATGAAGATCAAAACTTAACTAAAATCTATATGGCATACATGCATGGGGGATATTAAAATAAAATCAACCTTATTTTTTTATAAAATACCTTAACTTTTACCAAAGAGTCTTAAAACATACTAAGAGGATATAATAAGTGTTTAAATTTTGTAATTAGCCTCCTAGACTAAGGGAAAATCTCAATGTGACTTTACTAGGCATATTGACACTAATGAAAGGATTACAATAAATTTAAATACCTTATGAACTTAAAAATAATCAATGATGGAAAAAATGGTGATTGAAAAGGTCAACAGGTAGAACTAAAGGTTAGAGACAAATTTTGGATTCAACCCCTAGACTTTGAAAGGATTCTTTTTAAGTGCCACAGATGTTTTAAAACTAGGCATATAGTCAATGAGTGTCCAAGTATTAATTTCAAAAAACTTAGATCTTGGTGGAAGGATGTAGGGATTGAACATCTTATGGTCTAAATTGCTAATGATAGTGGGGAAGAAAGTGAGGGCCCATAATTAGTACTAGAAACCCTAGTGGAAGTTGTGGTGTAGACCTAAAATAATAAGGAACCTTGTGTAGAGGCTTTGGTTAAGGAGGTGGATGTTTTATCAAAGTCTGAAACTATGTTACAAGAGAATAATGTTTACATTGATGCAGGTGAAGTTTCATTGGTTCAGACCCCTTTCATAGGAAAAGGCTTGACATATCCATTATAGTTACAAAATCCAAGGGATAGTCTAGATATCTCTATCCCCATATTACCAAATCTTGAGGAGGGGGAGATTGGAAAGTTGCATGTTTTGGGAAAAGAGGAAAAGGAAAAAAAGTATTTAAAACCTTGGAACATTTCTCTCAGATCTCAAAAAGAAAACTATACAAGAGTGATTTCGCAATAATAGTTCTAGTTATGGTTTTGTTTTAGGGCAGCTATATTTATTGAAAATCTTGGTTTGTGAGGCTCTAGTTATGTTATTTTTTAGTTGTCTTATGGTTGAATTTGGGCTCTTAATGTTGTAATTGTCTATTTTGGCTTTTTTGACCTTCTTCAACTTGTTTTTTTTCTAGGGTCAAGTCCCTAGTTTAAAAAATCTATTTTTACCAATAATAATAAAAATATATATTGAAATTGGGAATATGTTAAATAGAGAAATGTACAATGTCAAACAATATTCTAATAGTAGTAATGAGAAGGAGAAATAACACTTAGCTTATGAAATAATGTGTAAGAAGATCTGATAGGCACATGTGCAGAATGAGATAATTTGATGATTCACCTCAATTCATTAGATTATATAAATTAGATTTATGTCAGTGAAGACACTAATATTGATGTTTATGCCCTAATTTTGATGCTTTATCTGGCTCAACATACAGATCCTTATTTGGAATAGTTAGTTGTGCTTGTTAGGGTTTACTGTTACCTTGTAGGTTATCAGTTTATATCATGCACAAGTTACCAAAATTAGTCTTTTGCTCAAAACCCTAGGTCTTACAATTAAGGTATGTCACCTTTAAAAACAAGGTTTAATGGGTTTAGGTGAAGTTAAGCTAACGTCAATGACCCCTTTATCAATGAGCTCTGCCCACATAGCCATATACTTTGAATAATTGTGAGCTGACGTCAATGACCCCTATTTCTCCCTCTTATGTGAGCTTGTGTGTGAATAATTGTGCAATATGTTATATGTGAGTGCATCTAATGATCTAGCTTGTAACTTGATAAATATTGCTCATTGGCTGCTCTTTGAATGCTTCAAACATGTAAAAAAATTGCTCCTATGACCAACTTAGAAATAGGAAAGAATAGGGCAATGTAGCTTAGTTGTAAAAATGATATTTAATAGTGTAGTGTGAGCTTGAGAGGTACTTGCTAGATAGATAATGAATGACATTTGATTTATATTTATACCACACCTTTTAAAATAAATCTCATGAAAGGGTTAAAGAAGACAATTAGGTAGACCCGTACATATTGATAAATTTTTAATCTGACTATTTGGAAGGCAGGGACACTAGCATCATCGTTAATGTCTTAATTTGGATACTAGTGTTCTGCAGGGTAAAAAGTTACTGAAGATTTGTAACTGTCTATGCAGGATGAAAATTAGGTTTTATGCAAACTATAGGTTATAGGTGATCTATATCACCATAATGTTAGGGTTAGAGTATAAGATAAATAATTCAACACAGTGAGATGGCGAATGCGAGCCTTTTGGTGGTGGAAGGTCATAAACTGAAGGGTTAAGCCATGATTAGTATTTGTCAAGTGTACAAGACTAGTATGTAATATAAAATCAGATTTTAGTATCTACAAGAAAGTCTTTTAAAGTTAATTTATTAGCTCATCATCTAGCTGATGCATTATTGACATTATTAGTGTTATTTTTTATATCGTACATCGTTGAGGGGAAGAACAAATATTAAGATAACTTAGTTATTCTCTGGTATAACATAGGGCCCAAGGCATATTTTTTTTTTCCTTACATTTTAAGATATAGTTGTCCAAATAAGGCAAGAAAAAGAATTCCATTCTCCTAATTATCGGAGTGAAGGTGTAGAAAAATGAATGATACTTTTGAAGGTTTGGATTAGATAAATACAATTGTCAAAGTAGATTTTGCATCCCTAATATTTTTTCTAGAGTAGAACTTGACACAACACTTTAAATATCACACTTTGGACATTCTTCTTTGATTTTCATAATTTTTTTTTATTATCTTTTAATTGTTGTTGAGCACTATTTTTTATTATTAGATTTTGATAATTATCTTCCAATCACTCTCAATAATCAAGATAACTTAGTTATTCTCTAGTATAACACAAGTCCCAAGGCATATATTTTTTCTCTTTACATTTTTAGATATAGTTGTCCAATTAAGACAAGAAAAATAATTCTATTCTTCTAATTATTGAGTGAAGGTGTAGAAAAATGAACGATACTTTTGAAGGTATGGATTAAGTAAACACAATTATCAAAGTAGATTTTGCATCCCTAATATTTTGTCTAAAGTAAAACTTGACACAACACTTTAAATATCACACTTTGGACATTTTTCTTTGATTTTCACAAAATTTCGTAATTATCTTTTAATTGTTACCTAGCACTATTTTTTATTATTAGATTTTGATAATTATCTTCCAATCACTCTCAATAATCAAACAAGTTTAAAACTTACATATCTTTTAATTTATCTAATTTTAAAATTAAAATAATTAAATCTAATTTATTGTTTTTACTATATAATTTAAATCTAATTAAATGTTTATAAATATTTATATTATATTTTAATATAAATCTTTATGCAAAGAATATTTTTCTGGGTTGTGCAATACCTATATTGTTGAGTTTTGTATAATTTCTTCCCACCTAAGGTAAACCTTCTTTATGTACTTACAACAAACTCTCTTTTAAATAAAATATTTGCATTGTAAAACACAAAGCATATGAATAATTGAGGATTTTAGAGTGTATAGGTAATTTGAGGATGTATTAAAGCATATACTTAGAATGTATACATTAAAGTATGTATTTAAAATGTTTTTAAGATTTTTTTTAGGATTATAAATTTATAAAAAAATGATGTTTTGAGATTATAAAATTATTGGAAAAAAAAAAATTGAATAAGTAAATATAATTTATTAGATTTATATGTTATATGAAAATATATTTTTTAAGAAAAAATAAAATTTTAAAATAATAAAAACAATTTCAAAATATATCTGAAAAAATTATGTAACTTAAAATAATAAAACATATATTTAAATTATTTATTTATTTTTTATTTTTTAAAAAAAGAAGAGAAAGAAAACAGGAGGAAACAAACGTCCTTCACACTTGTTTGAAGAGGCTTCACCAACGAGGAGTTTAACCAAATGGCAATTGGCATAATATATAATTGTATTTGGTAAAGCGCCTTCCCTGTTTGACCGCGGCGAATTGCATTTAATACTAATAGAAGATCCTTTGTTTTGGCACTTACCGGGCCCGTGTCTTACAAAACCAGCAGAGAAGAGAAGAGCAGAACAGAGCAGAGTAGAAGCATGGCAGCCATAACAACCTCGCCTTCTACCACGCTGCCAAAATTATATATCGATTCGGTCTTTAATGCGGCAGGCAAAGGCAAAGGCAACGGCAAAGTAAATGTGAAAGCAGGCATTTGCAAGCCATCCAAGTCAATTAAGAGGTAAGCTATATTAGTGTCACAAACACCTTGGTTGTGGGTAATGAATGGGTATTACTATTCTATTATCACTTTACTTTGCATTGTGTATATTCTTCCTTCCAGCGTACCGAAGCGGCGTCCAATTCCATTTCCAATTTCAGCGTGTGGATTGAAACATGGAATAGTTGTGTGTAAAGCTTCGGCGAGCACTGTAACTTACACCTACCCTGAAAATAGTAAACTTGCACCTCTGCTGCCTTTCAGAATTGGGCATGGTTTTGATTTGCACCGATTGGAGCCCAATTTGCCTCTTATCATTGGAGGAGTCAATATACCCCATGACAGAGGATGCGAGGCTCACTCTGATGGTAATCTCATCTCAACTTCCTCCTTCGGCATTTGAAGGTTTTGAATTTATTTGATTTTGTTCACCGTATGCAATTATAATCTGCACTGCAAATTATCCATCCTTTTCAAATCCATTTAACTCAATTTTTCATATCTTCTAGGCACCTTTTTCTTTTCATTTACAATCCCCGGAAAACTCAAGACTTTGATACTACCCAGTACCCACCAAAATCAAAACCTGCTGCTCTGATATTAATTGATGGAGAGATGTTAAACCCAAAGCAAGCCAGCAAACATTAACTTATTAAAAACATCACCAATCATTGAATCCCAAAACACAATACATTCATCTTAATGCAAAGAGAATATATCCCTGTTCCAACCAATCGCACAATCTCACTTGGAATTTAAAACCAAACTTTACAACCTTTTCTTTCCCTGCTTCCCATTGAGTTTTTGTTCCTCTAGGTATCATAAATCAAAAGCTGGTTTGCTTGTCAACACTATCCTCCGTGTAGCCTCCTGATTCACCACTTCACTGCAAAAACATAGAACGATGTCCAGATCTTCAGTTGAGTTTTTTGGTTGCTAATAATAATTGAAAAGAGTTCTAGTATGAGTTTGTAGTATATGTTACTTTAAACACGTATTTCAGAAATGGGCATTTGTTTCCAACCTTGCTTGATTCTCTTTTGTACATTTTGACTTCCTAATTTGGTCCAAGATTTGTTTCTTTTCCTAGTTATTCTTGGTATCAGGGCTTTAGTTATTTTTACATGTGATGTGAATCCATGGGATTTAAATCTGAAATCTCATACTACCATTTTGTCTTGACTTTATACTGAGATGTCTCTGGCCACTAAGCAATCAGTAAACCCTACCCGTCTATTTGAATATGGAAATTGCATAAGCTCACTTGTTCTGAAATCATGATTTTGTCTTCAAAGTGACCAAAACATCCCTATTTGTTCATGGCAGTAAAGTTATAAAATCATAATTCCTTTTGGCAATGGAGCTATATCTGAAATGGGTGGACTAATCATGAAATTACCACCCATTCGACCTTATCCCTTGACACTGAAAATAATTGCCCCTCATCATGATACCAATGGCAACTGTTTTTAGTTTGAGGATAGCTCTCTGCATTACCAGATATTACACTCAGGGACATTGATTTACCTACAACTCCATGCAATTCCAGTTCAGTTTCATTCTATCCCGAGTGTTTTTTTAGAATACATAAAATTTGTTGGCATGTAATGTGGCATATATAATGCTCATATGTTATAGTCCAATGGTTATTAGATAATACTTACGCAGTTTGTGTGCCTATTTTATAGAGGAATGAAGAACTATGTCCAGTGCCCGCAACTGCTTACAAGTCAGAATCCATTTGTTCTTTCTTTACCATTTTCTTGCACTTTTATATATTTTTGAGAGGGGTGCCTATCACTTAATAAGATTTAATCTCCAGAAACATAGAAAGTATTTTCTGTTTACTAACAGCTAGAAAAAAATCGTTTCTCTCTTTGCAGATACAGATCCATGCTTGGTAAAGTTCTGGTCTGTAGATCCTTTAAAAAAAATCCAATTACTATGGGGGAAAATAATTGATCTGAAGAACTTTTCTATTTTGTTAACAGGCGATGTCTTGCTTCATTGCATTGTGGATGCAATTCTAGGAGCATTGGGCCTTCCAGATATTGGACAAATTTTCCCTGACACTGATCCGAAATGGAAAGGGGCAACATCTTCAGTGTTTGTGAAAGAAGCGGTATAAATAATTATTTGATTTTTTTCCTTTTTATTTCCAAAGATGGGTTCAAATGGTAACAAACCTGCTCGGATGTTTAAGGCTTTTGCATTCTGTAATCTTCCACACTATTGGCTTAAGGTCCTGTGTTGGCGTTCACATGATGACATTGCTATTGCACTTTTGACCAGAAGTTGATAAATGCCCCCTACTAATCAATTGTTGAAACTAAAACAAGTTTCAATGTGAAATTGTTTCTAAACATTATGGAAGTTATTCTTTTTTTACTATGAAACCTGGAAACTTAAGAAATCTGTTTACAGACACCTTAAAAAGATGTTGTGCTTAAAATCACTGCTGGTACTTAGCCAATTCTGAGTTTTGGTATAGGAAATACGTAACTTTGTCAAGGCTATGATTATTTTAAGTTTTTATAGTAAAACATCTGACTCTATCAAGTCTTTTTTGAGGTTGATATGTTTATGAACTTTGTTGTGAACTATAAACTGTTTTCTTCACATTTCTCTATCTACAAAGAGGATGGTTTCCTCCAAATTTTAAGTTTTTAAAGTAAAACATCTGACTCTGGTTTCCTTTTTGAGGTTGATATGTTTATGAACTTTGTTGTGAACTATAAACCGTTTTCTTCTCATTTCTCTATCTATAAAGAGGATGGTTTCCTCCAACTCTAGTTTTGTCTTTGCTAAACTACTAAGTCTGCTCATCTTTCTTTTCGAAAGTCATCAAACAAGTCTTGGACATGTGTATGATCCTGGTACTAACACCTGAGATATGTGCTTGGACTGGAGATTTCAAATTACTGGTTCACGATTAAACAGGGTTTCCATATTGTGCTTGTCTACTTTGTAAATACTTTCCTGTCTTACATGGAGAGCAAAAGGAAACTTAGAAGTTTCAGAAAAGTTATTAAACCTCCAGTGTCTTGTTATTGGATTAGACCGATTGTGCTTTTAGGGTCCACTGCAATAGCAGGCCACCACAAGAATCAAACACATGATAAATGTCTCAGATACAATTTGAGAGAGATAATGTATGGTAGTTAATATGATTTAGTGATTTTTCTTGAAGAATAGTTTAACTTTCATGTTTTAGTATTTACCATTGCCGAGAAGAAAAGGGCAGTGACTTTGTTTACAGAGGGAGCTCTCAAAGTGTTCTTGCATTTTTTGATAATGTCCTTGGAGTGGCATGATCATTTTGGTTTACATTTTTTTTTTCATGAAGCATATCTGAGTTAACTTTTTCCATCTTTGTAGGGAGCTTCCATTTAAGAACATGTTTTTTGGCACGAAGACACTTGTCTCTCATGAACATTTTCTATTAGCATGCAATAGAGATATATTTTGTATCTGATATGGTTTCTTTTTGTGTTTTTGTATGCTGATCCAAGAGGAACACACATGCATGTTTATATTTTACCTTAAAATTACTCTGTACTTTAGGCTGTTTTTTGGGGAACGAAATGATCTTTTCCCAAATTTTTCTTATATTAGTGAATTGATGTCTTTTATGCTCAGTGCACTCTACTCAATGAATTGAATACAATATGAAGAGAAGTTTTGCATTTTTGCTTTTTGGCATGATATGTTTATCGTACCTGCTTTGTATTTATAGTGAGGGAACACTAATGAAGTTTGATTTATCAAAACTGAAGTTTTCACCTCTTATCTTCATCCCATCTTTTATGAGTAGACACAAACTGCTTAGGTTACACTAGCAAAATTAACTGCAGATCATGATGAGATACAAGCTGGACACTTGCCAAGTAAGTTCTAACATTATGAAATGTATGTCTAACTTGTTTCTTATTATTTGTACAGGTTAGACTTATGCATGAGGCAGGATATGAGCTTGGCAACTTGGATGCAACATTGATTTTGCAAAGACCGAAACTAAGCCCCCATAAGGAGGTTATACAATCCAGTCTTTGTGCATTGCTTGGGGCTTCTTCTTCTGTTATTAATATCAAGGCTAAGACACATGAGAAGGTTGACAGTCTTGGCGAGAACCGCAGTATTGCTGCTCACACAGTTGTACTTCTTATGAAAAAATAGTTGCATTTGCAACTTTAACAAGATCTTGGAAACTGGTTGTGACAGTGGAGTCTTTTGGGAAGCAGCAGCATCCTACCCTGACATTGAAAATGGTACCATGCATAAGTAGTTAAATATTAAATCTACTGCAGTTATTGGATTGGCAGAAATAATTTTTTTTTTATTCTTAATTTGCTCAGGTAGAGGACATTCTCTAGCTTGTGGTTATTAATGTGATATATGTTCATTTGCAAGGCTATCTAACACTGGCATATCCCTATGATGGGATTTAGTTCAACATTAATAATCTCTCTTTGGAAAACTGATTGGTGTTTAGCGCTCTATATAAATTTGTTTGGATTGATAATAATGAATTAATTAGTAAGTTAACAGAGTTGCTTTGATGACAGTTATTGTTGGTGCACACAGAGTATTTGTGGGATATGTTCTTAAGTTGCAATATTTATTCTCATGCTGAGGGGGATTGATTATGGTTTTGGAACATGAAGTCAGCAATTGCATAAAAGTTATGTTCGGTGTTTGAAATATCCAACAAACCTTCCATCACTATGATCAGGGGTTTTGAGAAGTTGTAGTATGAGTATCCTTGTTAAAGTTGTTGGATTTGGCCAAATATATCCTCTTTTTTGTTCAAATCGGTCATAGATTTGTATAATTGCAAACTCAATTTAGGATTGTTTCTTGATGAGATCCAATTAGGGTCTGAGGTTTTTATGGTCCACAATTGAACTCCAAGTCCTCAAAACATAACACCTTTTGAGGAAAAATCAACCCTATGGTCCCTTTTCTGATGCATCTACCTTGCTACTGTTGTCGGTTCAATTTGCACCCTTGAAGAGAGTTATTCAGGCTCCCTCCAATTGAGCTACACAATGGGAACAACCCCAGGTTGTGAATCACCTATAGTAGGGTTGAACCTCTGGAGAAGGCCGAATTCCTCTTGATGCTCACCTAAACTAATGTTTGTCACAGGGAAAAGGGTTCGAAAGGGTTGATAAGGGCTCCTAAGAAGGTTAACCAGGTGATGCACCAAATACAAAAGAGAGACTCCCATATGCTTGAACCCACACTTGATCTATGGAAGACAATGCTAGCTCACACAATCTCAAAATCCAACTGATTGCACAAGTGTTTCATAGAAGAGGTTCAAGAAGCAATGAATGTAAACAAAGAGGAGTTTTAAGACTCACTGAGAGCTCACATTAATCACAGAAAGAACAATAATCCAGACCTGCAAACAACTTGAAAACACCCTAAACAAGGTCAGAAAGGAGGACAATGGACGAGGAAGACTCTTCTTTACACAATGCCATCATGCACAACTCACCAAATGTAGGCCCAAGGCAAGAGATAGGTAAAGAAAGTCTTATATTGCATCAAGAGGTAGTTCTTACAGATGCTTGATAAGGTTTAGCCTAATCAAGCTGAGCATATTTTGCAATATCTCAGAGAATGTCCCTATCTCTTAGGAAAGATCAAAATTATAAAATCTAAGAACCCTTACAATGGAGAAGAGAATGGGAGATATAGGAAAAGGGAGAGAGAAAGAATGTGGGAGCACGTCATTAGAGAGGGAACACACCGTCCCGGATCATTAATCGAGCTTGAACTGCCACCTTTTTGCTTGAATGCTTCGCCACCTTTTTTATCAATCAGGGCATCGCTTATGGCTTACCAAGTGGAAAGGTCCCCAAAGGTTCTAAGGATGCATTGAATGCACTTAGCTACAAGTTTCAACCACCAGATCCTTTTCTTGATCCTTCACGCCATCTTCTACTGAAGACAAAACTTTCATACTCATGGATCTGATAGAATCACGACTGTGTCTGTTTTAGGCGGTTCCCTGTCGAAAATATGGCCATGCTGAAGGATGAGGAGCCTCTTTAATAATCACAAATATCTACCCTTGATCAAATATGGACCCATATCTTTTCTATAGACAAAAAACCAATCTCCTTTATTGGTTTTCCTGTAGCCACATATATCGATGCAGACCTATAAACTGCATAGCTTCTTTTGATCTTTATTACATCTAAAAGACCTATTTTTGCCTTTAAGCATCCATAGAAACCGAGCTCATTATATACAAGGATCCTTCTTTAAAGAATGACAAACACAGTTGCAGAGTGAACCTTGTATGCCACAAACCTTCGAACCAGAGGTGTATATTTAGCTTCAATGGTGCCTTTTTATCGTTGATTACCTTGACTGCATCATTGTGGCTCTTTAATGGCATTTGAATTAGCTTTAATGGCAGCGGGATGACCCCTGCAAGACCTTGTTCGCCTTGGTCGAAAACTGGTCACATGTTCGACCTCCAATCAAAGGTCCCTTAGTCTTTCAACTTTGAACCTCGCTCATTGATTTGCTTTGTACAAGATGCACGCGGACCATTGATTTTCCTGGGAACCTAACATGTTTATGCCACTTGGAAATCTCTTCCATGTCCTTGAGATACGTTGACCCTCTTGACCTCGCTCGCACTGCTAGATCATTATGTCCTAACGAACACGGTCTATTGATTTCCTATCACAAAGATCCTTTGACATGTTGATTCGAGGTCGCACTGTTGGATCAAGATGTACAAGTGAACGCGGGCCCTTGATCTTGTTGAAACCCACCATTTGAACTCAAATGGCTAACTCACAAGGCCCAACTTTGACATATGCGTGCCTGTATTTGATGTCTGAATGAATGTTTTTGACATTTGTGTGACCATCATTAGGATTTTTGAACCCCAATGGTTATTTATCGTGGCTTAAATTTGACGTCCGTGCGTCTGTCATTTGACTTTTACACGACCATCATTGACATCTACGTGACTGTCAATCTTTTGGATCCCAATAGATAAATGCTGATCTTTATTTTGATGTCCGCGCAAACGTTTCATTTTGCAGGTTCAACTTTGAACGCTTATAACTTGAGCTAGAGAACTCGCACGGGCATGAAATTTGCAGAGTATGTTCCCAACATGAAGAATTTTGTGGCGCTGCATTCTTTTGTTTCATGAGGCTTTTTGAGGTGCATTTATAAAATGCCCAAGTGAACTAGTCCATTCCTTTCTAGATGGCGTCCTGGTGATGGTCTGGTTCTTTAAGACTTGTGCTAGATCTTTTGCTTGCATTTCCAAGGCTTGAATAAACACCTAAGGCTTGTGCAACTTGTCCCTGCCTTTGTATTACTCGGACACCATGAAACCTGCTTGGAGCCTTCTCTTTGCAATTTTGGACCTGTTTCCAACCCTGCTTTCCAAAGTTCAATAGATTGCACTTTAAGCTTGTTTAAAGTGTTTCAAAAGTTTTGTGAGCAATATGAGATCTTTGGACCACTCATTCCATCTAGAACTCGGTTCACTGTGCAAACCATACAAAAGCTTTATATGTGGGCTAAATTTGGCCAACATCTTTGGCGACTCATAGGGGTTGCATGCTTGTCTATGCAAGAGAACTCGGACAATTTGTCTTGACTAGTCCATTGGGCATGGAGTCTCCTCTCTGGTCCAACATATTGACTTGAATCTACAAACAATGTTGATCCTTTCCAAAACCTCCTCTTTAAGCAAAAGGGACAACAAAAAAAATAACAAATAAAGGCAAGTGCACACAGGCACTTGGAGAAAAGAAAAACAACTAACCTACTAAGCAGATGTGCACAAAGGCATTTAGAGAAAAGTATGAAATTTACCTACCCTAAACTAACCAAACATAAATGAATTTATACAAAACCATTGATTGGTTGTACAAAATCGCTGCCTCTTCTCACTAATCTAATATGTTTTACATGCCTGAGGACAGCGAACCAAAAATGGAGTGGATTTTTAACAGATTGATGATACACTTCTCTCGAAAAAAGAACAAAAATAAACTTACCCACCCAATCTGATGATTGGACATATAAGCATCTTGGAGTGGATAGGCAAGCTGATCTTGCTCTTTTTGATGCTCAAATTTATGCTCTGAGATAAGCACAACCTGTGATGGCTCCTCCTTGTCATCTTCCAACCAAGCTGGGTCCCTGATAGGACATCCTCTTGTCAATACAAACATTGAGCAATCAGATTTTACCTCATCCCTACACTTTGTTGCTCCATCATTATGCTCCTTAGGCATAATTAACTCATAGTCTCCTTGGAGAGGAACATAGCCTGCTCCCAAGATCTCAAACAAGTCCTCCGACTCCTTTTCACTTGTTAGTGTATGCAAGTTGACCTTGAGTTGCTTAGGACATTCTCCTTGAAGCACATGCTCATGTTGAAAGCTTTGTTCACCTTCAAGGTTCTCCTCCGTCACACAACATGGTGGTTCATCTAGCTGCATTTCTTGAGCACTCAAGATGTCTTCCTCATCAACCTCACTCAAGATTTCATCTTGTTCCTCAATTACACATGAGGGTTGATTTGTCCATCCAAGGTCCAAAAGGACACCTTTGTCTTGCTCAAGGTTTGATTTTCCTTCTTTAATCCATCAGGGCTTCATTTGACAACTCATTCTGAAGTGGACCATCCTCTAATTCCTAGTTCTGATCCTCTTCTTGATTTATGTAGAATGGACGGACCTTCAATAGTCCATTCAAGGTCTATTCTATCTTCAACTTGAGGATTGTCCTCATCAGGATCGAGTTCATTAGTGTCAAATCCATGACAAGAAGGCTGGGCCAAACCTAACTCTTCCCTTTTTGAATGAAGTGGGATGCCTATCATGATCTCCTCGTCATAGACACTTGCATTGTCTTCTTCAAGTTCACCTATGATTACAAGCTCCTCCTCTATCCTTTGTAGAATATGTTCTTCCTTTATGAGGGAGATGGTGGGAGGGTGAAAAAGTTTACCTTGCTTGTAGTTCAGGGGAGTATCCTTCCAGCTAGGTACTTTGAATGCTCTTTAAGGTGGCTCTTGAACTGGTGTTGGGTTCCTTCAACTAGCCCCTCTTCATTTTGAAAACCTTTCTGAATTGATTTCCATGAGGGGAAAGTGTAAGAAACAACCACCTCTTCTTGATTTTGACTCCCTTCTTCTTTTTAATCCTTCAGCTCCAACTCTTTGATTTGCCTATCTATATTCTCTTGGAATAGTTTCTCTTGAAGGTTGTTAGGAGCTAATTTATTATTTTTGGGAAATTAGATGTTTAATTCCTAAATAATAAATTAGTCTGAATACATAAAATTAGTAAATAATGTACAATAATTAGGTTATTGATTTGTGAATTTTGACTGTTAGAAATTTTTAAAAAATAGTAGTGAGAGAGAAAACTAAACTTATCTGATTCTGTACTATTTCGACTAAGATAAAGTCTAGAAATCTTTGTAGGCTTGAGACACCGTCACAAATAGGAATCTAGAGTTTGTTTCTTGATTGGATAGAAGCTCTGAAAGTGGGACACCCTGAGTTTTAGTGTTGTAGTCCTATCTCAACACTGTTGTCCTGGTGATCTAAGTTTTTTGGGTTTTGTGCATTAGGTCTATGTAACCTTGCTTATGAAATAGCAAGCCCTGAAAGTTCATGGAGCTCGTTGTGTACTTGATTTAGTCTTGAATACTCTAGGTCCTCTTTATGCTTGAACTTGAAAATAAAATTTGGAGGAGAGGGGTTAGTGTGTAAATGATACGTTGGACGCACTTCACACCCCATGTGTGAGCATGCTGTCTACATACCAATACTCTGAGGAGGGATCAAGCTATATGTAGTTTTTCCATTGAAGTGCTTGGTGCAATAGTGTGATGAAAATACAAGTAAATACGAAACTGGGTGTACTTGAAATGACTAGGGATTGGTGTAAAGGTTTGAATAAGCTTGAAATACTATTGGATGGTTATATGTAGAGAATAGGGAAAAGTGATTGAGTGGTCTTGCTTGTATTCTTGCTTCTCTCTTGTAAATGAGTGCCAACCCTTCTAAATGGACTTTGAATGGCTTTTTATAAGGGATTTAATGATCATGGATTTAAATGAATTTACGTTAGGCCGACATGAATTAAGATAAGGATTTAGAATAATATGACCATTAGAAGCCAAAATGCACTTGGACAACAATGCCAAAAATAGGACACCCTGGGTTTCAACATTGTAGTTCAAGTTTGAGCACTGTTGTCCATGGTTGACGAGACCTGAGGGGATGGAAAGAGCAATCTGAGTGTGCAAGGGTTCAGTCTGGGAGGCTACGGATGACTGAGAATCAATGAAAACATGTCTATCAAGGTCAAGAGAACAAGCAAGATGGACCTATGGATTAGGTGTCATTAGCCACACTCAAGTTACTAAATTTCGTATTTTATATGACTATATTTGCCCCCTATTTATTCTAGTAATGCAACAAAATGAAATACTAGGATAAAAGAAAAATAGAAAGCATACCTGAACTTCCCTGTAAAGGTGAAGCTCATGAAGATGTGTGATGCTGGATGTGCGTAGAGAGAGAACGGTATGAAGTGTGAATATGTAATGAAAAACATAGAATATATCATTCCTTACTAGATACACTATATCTAAAATAAAGACGTACAAAAGCTGGGTAAAAGAGAGAGGAAGAGAAAGGAATGAATACATCTCATCAAGTACGCGAACCAATACAAACCCTGTTGTGATGGTGGATTGTATTGGGTGTGTGTTGTACCAAAAGTAATAGCACGAATGAAACTGGATGCTCAATTCCCTAGAAGTGGCTCAAGAATGCAAAGACAGTCCATTTGGCTCCATCATCGCCTACCAAGTGAAGCTAATGAATCATGCGTGTGCCAATCAATGTTTGGACTATTTGTCCAATCCCTCTGAATAGGTGGCTCAAGAATACAAAGGCTAGCTAGTCCTTTGGCTCCATCGTTGCCCCGTGAATTGAAGCTATGAAGTAATACTAGTATAGAATAGATGTCATATGAGATGGTTCTTGAAGTCCATGAATGTACTATGATTTGATAATGTTGGTGTGGATAGCCAAATGTATCCTGGAAACTAAGCCACTCTTGGCCATTTCAAAAGATGGAGATTAGGCTTGTATAAAAGCCACTCCGAAACTAGTGCAATAGGCTTATGTGGAAGCCAACTTAAGAACTTGGGTACTCGGGAAGTTAAGCTTGTATGAAAGCCAAACTTGAAAAAGGATGCCAAACTTGAAAAAGGATGCCAAACTGTAGATGGAGTAAAGCACGTAATTGCTGAGAAATGCTTGAAAAATAAATTAAACTCGAAAAAAAGGGAGGATCAATGTACCACACACATTGTCTCCAATCACTAGTGTCTTAAACATGGATTCTGATCTAGACGTTAATCAACTGCCTTATTTAAAACTAGAAGTGAAAAACATCATGTTGTGCATGATGCCCCCTATATCTAGATTCTTTAAGCAAAAATTATATTGAAACATGTTGAATTTGGATTGTACTGAGCTGATAAACCTATGATTGAACTCACTTTTCTGTTTGTTTTTGAAAAAACTGATTTTTTTGCTATCTGGTTAGGAACACCAAAAATAGGACACCCTATTGTTCAGTGATGCAGTCCAACTTTGGCATTGTTGTCTAGGGCCAAATCTGGGAATTGTTCTACATTCTCTGTTGTTTCCCTGGTCTATTATGTTTGGTCTGATGTCTAGATTTTGTTTCGAGTGTTCTAAAAACTATTTTTTTGATCGTTAGGAGCTCTCATCTCTGTGACGAAACCTTTGTTTGGTTGCCCCTTTTCTGAGGGTAGGAATGAAAATGTTGCAATGACTGCCCTTAGAAGAAAGAGCCCTGCAAGTGTGTTATGTTGCATAGATATATGATATAACAATGATAATTGATAAGATATCTTGAGATATAACAAGGTTTGTATTGAGAGATTGTTAGATCAACAGAGATATGCCTATATATATATAACAATGTAATAACATGTGCAATGTACTAAACTGGAATCGAAAGTGTTAGTTGTTAGTTGTTAACAAGGAGGGATGGAGCATGATTTCCATCATGGCATCTAAGAAATCAAGGAAATACATGATATAGATCATGGCATTACAAATAGAAAAAGTAATCAGGCAACAAACATACAAAGCAAGAAACAAAAAGCATATAAGAGTGGCCAAAGGACCAAACAATCAAAGGACATGGGCACATGTCACTCAAACTAAAAAACAAGCATACAAGGCATGTTCAAATGCCACATACACATACAATTGAAACAAACAAATTGATGTGGAAACCACAATCACATATAAGAGTATAGGCAAAGGACATTGACAAATGTCCTAAGGCACACACATGAATAAAAGAGAAAGACATTGGCAAATGTCCTAAGACACATACAGGAGACAAGCAAGAACTGAAAATGCAATCCAACAAGATAAACTATGCAAGAAGAGAAAGCATGTAATAACTGAAAAGATAAAATCACATCTAACTAATCAAAGCAGGAGTGAAAATATGCAAGACATGTTTAGTACAAGACCAGGTATATGCTAAGAGATATACAAGTGCTAGATATTAGTGAAATGTTGATATAGTAATCTATGTAATCTAGTAAGTAATGTACATCAACATGATAACTTGAAGTGTGTAGTGTAGGAATGACATAACCTAGATGGTGTAGTCATGTAGAAGATGCCCCAAGTGGGTACGTATATCGATGTGTGTCTTGAATGTAGTAGGATGCCCCCTCAATGGGTAGAGTGAAACATTCAAAGATCTAGATGTCACTGCACACACTCAAAGAAGATCAAGTGAAGCATAGTAATGTAGATAAATCAACAAACAATAACATAGAATAATAAATGTAAGTCTAGCATAATAGTAGCAATGTAAAGCATGGATGATGCGTACAATTGAAAGGATTTTATGTTTTGGAATTATTTGAATGTTTTCGGATTTTTTTTATTTTTTATTGTTTTTGTATAAGCTATGTATAAGAAACACTGAGAAGAAATGATACTAACTAATGAGTCTCGGATGAGACTCCCTGTCATGGTGTCCTGTATCGAACAAAGGTATCGTGCATGATCATGAAACACAATGGAAAGGTTGGGAGACTATGACTCTAAAAGCTGTGTGCATTGTAACTGTTTTGATATCTCTGATGTAGAAACCAAATGTGGGATTCTCTTGTAACTCTGAGAAGTGGATGCAACTAAGGGACTCTTAGGGACCCATCTAGAAGTAGGAGTTCTCTGAAAGTGTGCTTTATGTTTAGAAGCATGAGATCTCAATGTTACTGCTTTGGGTGTGAATACTATAGTTGGAATCTGTCTAGAATCTTGAAGATGTGGAGGTGTATGAAATCTCTGTATTGATGATGGGTGCCTCAACTGTGTCTAAATTTATACTGGAGGAAGAACTATAACTGTGGGAAAATTGAAACTAGTGAAGAAGATGAAATTGGTGACTGCAAAGGAGATGGCTTTGAAGTGGGGAGTGGTAATTTATATGGAACTCCACCAACTATAATACCCTGATTAGTGTGAATGAATTTCACACATCTGTGAACTATAGATGGTACTGCTCAAATTTTCTAAATCCATGGGTGATCAAGTAACATATCGAAAAATCCCGTACTAGGAACTATGGTGAAATGTGTGGTTACATGTGTTGGACTAGTCTGTAAAGAAAATACAATCTAACCCAATGAACTCTATATGTGCCCAATGAATTTTTTGATAACTATATCTGTCAAAGTGATATCCTACTTTGAATATCCCAAATGCTGAAATAATGTAATGGTGCACATGTTGACACTGGGATCATTATCGATAAGAACACTGTGAATGAGCTGATTATGAATATGTGCTCTGATAAAGAGTGCATTATAATCTGAATTATCCTCAACAATCTCTTGATCTGAGAAGGATATCAAAGGTCTAGTTGGAACCTTGGACTCATAGACACCTATCATACCACTCAAAGGATGTGAATCCACTAAAGGTTCCTGGTATGTAACTGGTGGAGGATGTGCATGGTATGTGTGGTGAACCCCTGATGTGTACCCTTTCTCTTATTTCAAATGCTGTGAAAATGGATCAAAGAAGATTTTCAAAGATTTATCCTATGTTGACTTAGCTTGTGGAGGCTCAACTGAAGTGCCAAGATTAAGTAGGTTGTCATCTATCAAGTCTTGTATCTTATGTGTCAAACTGATGCATCTGTTTGTAATGTGGTCTAGTACCCTGTGAAAATCACAAAATGCATGTTGATCATATCCTTGTGGAAGAGCCTTTGCTAGGTCAACTTCCTGAATAGGAGGGAGAGTGATGATGTTACATTCCAATAACTACTGTAAAACTCTGGCTGGAGAAACTGGTATATTGGTAAATGCACGCTAAAGAGGTGCTGCTAAAACCATATGCTAATGGGGCTCTAAAGTTGTGTTGACTATTGGTTTATTCTGATTCTTGTTATCATTGACTTTGATCTTGTATGGGACTTTGCTATTACACTTGTTGAATCAGGGATGCTTGTATACTTGAGTTTGTCCATTGAAATGAGTTTTATTTCTCTTTCCTTTAGTGTATAACATAATTCAATGAAAGAAGAGAATATTTTGAACATAATAGATTCATGCAATGATGATAGAAATATCTGTTTGAAGAGATCTTGTAACTCTTGATCTACTATGGGGCTAGTCATCTTAGCCAAGATGGTCTTATATCGAAACACATAGTCTGTGAGATGCTCATTTGATTTTTGTTTTTGTTGTGCAATTTGTGCATAAAATACCTTATCACCAATGTTGATAGTGAAATGTGCTAGGAACATGTCAACTAAAAGATTGAATGTATTGACTGACTGATTTGGTAGACTATAAAACCATTGTAAAGCATATTCTTTTATACTCCATGGAAATAGCTTGGTAAGTAACCAGTCATTTGGCACATAATCCAAGCATGCTATGTGAAAAGCTCTCAAATGTGTCTCTGGATCACTCTTGCCATCATAAAGAGAAATATTATATTGAACAAAACCTTGTGGCAAGGGTGTAGAAGCAATGTGACGTGCCAATGGTGTATGTAGAAGAGCAAAAAAATTCAAAAACTATGTAAGTCTAGTGACACCTTGCTCAAAATGTAACACCTTGGATTGAAGAGATCTTATCTCTTGCACAAGGGCTACCACATCAGGAGATAGGAATGTACTAGTTGTAACTAGTGGCATAAAGATAGGTTGGACTGCTATAGGGGGTTGAAATATAGTTGCCCTCGTAGTGTCATTTTCAACTGGTTACTTTGTAAGAATGAAAAACTCAACTTGTTTAGCCTTTTTGATTTCTATGAGAGATTGTAATATAAGAGTATGATCTTGAAACTGTTCCCTAAGTCTTTCTCTGAAACTTTGGAGGATCAAATCTTTATTTAGTAGAATTTCATTATCAATAATGGGTGGAAATGGATCAATAGTCCAATGTGGTGGAGCATGAACATCGGTGTGTACATCATCATTGGTATTTTCATATTGCTCATTGTTTGAATCATTTTGATTAAAATTGGTGTAATCTAAATGTGTAGAATCTATAGATGGAGTTTGAATTGGTTGTTTATCCATAGTATATGGTTGAGTTGAAGTAATATGGGTGAATTTAGGAGGATTGCCACTAAGTCTTGCACTTTGTCTTGAAGGAAAAGATGCAAGGAACTTAGGTGGCATAAGGAAAACAACTTGGATAATAGTAGAAAAGATTAAATTGATATAGTCTAAACAAGAAACTGAAATATCCATAAAAATGATATAGAGCTCTCAAATATGTAAGGTGGTACCTCAAAAAGCAAATTAGGAGCTAGTATATGCAACTAGAGATTTTTCAAAAATATTTTTGCAAATTACTATGAATTTTTGAAATTAAAATTGAATTTATGAGTTAAGTATTCAAGAAAAAGTTCAAAAATTTATGGGAAAGTATTTGATTTAATGGGACCTTGTAGATGCAACTAGGGTTTGAGAAAAATATTTTTTTTTGAAAATTATTATGGATTTTTGAAAATTTGAAGTGATTTTTTAATTTTAATATGCAACTAAAAATTTAAAAAATGATTAGAAAATTATTGAAAAGTTACTAGGAGCTAGTTGATGCAACTAGGGTTTGAAATACATTTATTTTAAAATTTACTATAAAATTTTAAAATTTGAGAGGAATTTATGATTTTATTATTCAAGAAAAAAATTTAGAAATTAATGAGAAATTCAGCTAGAAATTTGCCTTAGGGTTTTACGTGAAATTCAAAGTAGGTCGGGTTCACCAAATAATTTATTATTTTTGAAAAATTAGATGTTTAATTCCTAAATAATAAATGGGTTTGAGTAGATAAAATTAGTAAAAATGTGCAATAATTAGGATACTAATTTGTGAATTTTGACTATTGATAGGGCTTTTTCAAAAATAGTAGTGAGAGAGAGAAAATTAAACCTATTTGATTTTGTGTTGTTCTGACTGAGACAAGGTCTAGAAATTTATGTGCAGGCTTGAGAGAATGTCGTAAATAGGAATTTGGAGTTCATTTCTTGATTCTATAAGAGCATTTAAAGTGGACACCCTAGGTTCCAGTGCTGTAATCCTATCTTAATGTTGTTGTCTTGATGATCTAAGCTTTTTGGGGTTTGTGCATTAGGTTTGTGTGACCCTGCCTGTGAAATATCAAAGCTTGAAAGTCTACGGAGCTTGTTATGTACCTAATTTAGTATTCAATACTTTAGGTCCTCTTTGTACTTGAAATTGAATATAAAATTTGGAGAAATGAGAGGAGGGGTTAGTGTGCAAAGGATACGCTAGATGCACTTCACACCCCATGTCTGGGCATGTTGCCAACATATCAATACTCTGAGGCAGGATCAAACTATATGTAGTTCTCCCATTGAAGTGTTTGGTGCAATAGTGTGATGAAAGTGCAAAAAAATGTGAAACTAGGTGTACTTGAAATGACTAGGAACTGATGTAAAAGTTTGAATAAGCTTGAAATACTATTGGATGGTTGTATTAGAGAATAAGAAAAAGTGCTTGAGTAGTCTTGCTTGTATTCTTGCTTCTCTCTTGTAAATGAGTGTCAACCCTTCTAAATGGACTTTGAATGGCATTTTATAGGGGATTTAATGATATTGGGTTAAATGAATTTTCATTAGGCCGACATGAATTAAGATAAGGATTTGAAAGAATATAACCGTTAAAAGCCGAAATGCACTTGGACAACAATGCCAAAAAGAGGACGCCTTGGGTTTCAGCGTTATAGTCTAAGATTGGGCGCTATTGTCCATGGATGATGGGACCTAAGGGGATGGATTAAGCATGGAAAGAACAATTTAGGTCTGTAAGGGTTCAATCTACGAGGCTATATATGATTGAGAATCAATGAAAACATGCTTGTGAGGGTCATGAGAGCAAGCAAGATGGACCTATGGATTGGGTGTTATTAGCCACACTC
The DNA here is from genome assembly GCA_037957365.1 of Torreya grandis. Taxonomy (NCBI): domain Eukaryota; kingdom Viridiplantae; phylum Streptophyta; class Pinopsida; order Cupressales; family Taxaceae; genus Torreya; species Torreya grandis. The sequence continues at coordinate 5,274,149 of JARHVA010000147.1, read as the reverse complement.
AAGTCACCAAATTTCACATTTTATATGACTACAGGGGTTTCATGAAGATAAGGAGTACAAGAGGGCTCTTGAGAAAGATAAGTGGAATCTTGGATCTCAATAAGAGGCTGCTCCACAATAGTCTCCTTTCTTTGAAGTCTCTCTTGGATTGAATTCCAAGAAGGGAAGGTTTTAGGAATACAAGAAGAACTTGGAACACTTGGAAAGGCATCTTGGGGAAGAATGAGTGGCCTATATGAGGGTTGAGGTGGTGTATATGAAGACACATAAGGTTGATGGAGTTGAACTTGCTATTCTTCAAGGCCTTTTAGCTTATCCTCAATGCTTTGGATGTAGCCACTTACATCCGTCATCTCACTTGAAAGGTTTTTCCAATTCGCCCTCTCAATAGGTGCCCGTTCTTCCTTCACTAATTGTAATGCATTTCTTATTCCATGAATAATGTGACTAGGGACATCTTGACCATATCCCCTTTATGTATTAAGGTCTATTATGTATTTTTCATAGCCTGAGAGAATTTGCCTCCAACTTGAAATGGATTGGTTTAAGGAGTAATTAGGGACACTTTGAGCCTGATAAGGCTGATGCACTGAATCTTGAGAACCACTTAGGGTGAAGCCATGAACATTGCTAACTTGATATGAAAGATGTTGAGGCAGAAAATAAGCATATTGATCAAAAGAGTGATGATTATATATATCAGATTAAGATGACAAGGCACCTAGGATACTTAAACTAGTTGATAAATGCTCAGAGTTGCCATTGCTGTTTGCACACTCACCTCCAAAGATTGATTAAATGAATAGAACACCAAAACTCTTCACTTAGTGCATGATAAAATTAGTCCCACAAGACGTGCCATAAAGTATTGTCGACTCAATTTGCACCCTTAGAGAGAGTTATTTAAGCTCCCTCCAATTGAGCTACACAATGAGAACAACCTCAGGCTGTGGGTCACCTATAGTAGGGTTGAACCTACAAAGAAGGCTGACTTCCTCTTAATGCTCACCTAAACTAATATAGAAGATAATGCTAGCTCACACAATCTCAAAATCCAACTAATTACATAAGTGTTTCATAAAGGAGGTTCAAGAAGCAATGAATGTAAAAAAAATGGAGTTATAAGACTCACTGATATTTCACATTAATCATAGAAATAACACTGATCCAAAATTGCAAACAACTTGAAAACACCCTAAACAAGGTTAGAAAGGAGGACAATGGATGAGGAAGACGCTCCTTCACACAATGCCATCATGCAAACTCACTAAATGTAGGCCCAAGGTAAGATATAGGTGAAGAAGGTCTTATATTTCATCAAGAGGTAGTTCTTACAAATGCTTGATAGGCTTTAACGTAATTAAGCTGAGCATATTTTGCAATATCTCAAAGAATGTCCCTATCTCCTAGAAAGATCAAAATTCTAAAATCTAAGAATCCTTACAATGGAGAAGAGAATGAGAGATACAGGGGAAGGGAGAGAGAGAGAATGTAGGAGCATGTCATCAGAGAGGGATCACACCATCCCAGATCATTAATAGAGCTTGAACTTCCACCTTTTTGCATGAATGCTTTGTCACCTTTTTGATCAATCAAGACATGGCTCATGGATTACCAAGTGAAAAGGTCCCCAAAATTTTTGAGGATGCATTGAATGTACTTAGCTAAGTTTCAACCACCAGATCCTTTTCTTGATCCTTCACACTATTTCCCACTAAAGACAAAACTTTCATACTCATAGTTTTGATATAATCATAACTGTGTCTATTTTAGGTGACTACCTGTCAAAAATATGGCCATGCTAAAGGACAAGGAGCCTCTTTAATAATCACAAATATCTACCCTTGATTAAATCTGGACCCAGATATTTTCTATAGATGAAAACCAATTTCCTTTATTGGTTTTCTTGTAGCCACATATATCGATGCAGACCTATATATTGCATACCTTCTTTTGATCTTTATTAGGTCTAAAAGACCTATTTTTACCTTTGAGCATCCATAAAAATTGAGCTCATTATATACATGGATATTTATTTAAAGAATGGCAAACCCAGTTGCAAAATGAACCCTGTATGCCATAAACCTTTGAACTAGAAATCTATATTTAGCTTCAATGGTGCCTTTTTATCATTGATTACCTTGACTACATCACTGTGACCTTTTAATGGTATTCAAATGGGCTTTAATGGTGGTGAGATGACCCTTGCAAGACCTTGTTCACCTTGGTCTAAAAATGGTCACATGTTCAACCTCCCATCAAAGATCCCTTAGTCTTTTGACTTTGAACCTCGCTCATTGATTTGATTTGTATGAGATGCATGTGGACCATTGATTTTCCTAGGAACCTAATATGCTTATGCCACTTGACAATGTCTCTCCTATCCTTAAGATACATTGACTCTATTGACCTTGCTTGTATCATTAGATCATTATGTACAAATGAACATGGTCTATTGATTTCCTACCACGAAGATCCTTTGACATGTTGACTCAAGCTCACACCATTGGATCAAGATGTATGAGTGAATGCGGGCCCTTGATCTTGTTGGGACCCACCATTTGAACTCAAATGGCTAATCCACGAGGCCCAAATTTGATGTTTGCATGCTCGTATTTGAATCCATGTGAATGTTTTTGATGTTTGTGAGGCTGTCATTATTATTTTTGAACCCCAACAATTATTTAGCATGGCCTAAATTTGACATCTGCACGAATTCCATTTGATGTTTACACGACTTTCATTGATGTTTGTGTGACCAATATTTTGGATCCCAATAAATAAATGTTGATCTTTATTTTGATGTCCATGTGAATGTTCCATTCTATAGGTTCAACTTTGAACACTTATAACTTGAGCTAGAAAACTTGCATGGGCATGAAATTTGTAGAGTACATGCCCAAAATGAAGAAATTTATGGTGTTGCATTCTTTTGCTTCATGAGGATTTCTAAGGTGCATTTATAAAATGCCTAAGTGAACTAGTCTGTTCCTTTTTGGATGACATCCTAGTGATGGTATGGTTTTTTAAGACTTGTGCTAGATCTTTTTCTTGTATTTTCAAGGCTCAAATGAACTCCTGAGGCTTGTGCAACTTGTCCCTAACATTGAAATTATCAGACATCATGAAACCTACTTGGATCCTTCTCTTTGAATTTTGGACCCGTTTCCAACCTTGCTTCCCAAAGATCAACAAATTGCACTTTAAGCTTGCTTAAAGTGTTTCAAAATCTTTGAGAGCAATATGAGATCTTTGGACAACTCATTCCATCCAGACTGGTTCATTCTACAAACCATACAAAATCTTTATATGTGGGCCAAATTTGGCCAATAACTACCATTATGCACCTAATGTGTCCACTTTCTCAATGAAGTGTAAAATCATTTCTTAGAATGTGAGGGGTTTGTCAGTCCCTGATTGCAAGTTTCAAATTAAAAATACTCTTGATATCTGACACTTCGATGTTGTTTTTATTTAATAATTAAAGGTGGGTAGGGGGAAGGAGGGAGGCAAGGTTTGGGGGGCATAAGACTAGAATCTTCTCTTGATCAAGTCTAGAAAGATGTGACATTTTTTCAATCCTCTCATCTTGATCGTAGAGGTGGAATGGTGCTTGGTGTTGTTGTTCCCCAAAACTGTTAGCTATTTCTGGGACAACATTTGAATTATTTTGGTCCTATAGACCAAAATTATCTCTTCCCTTTCCAAATTTTGTCTTGGGCATTTAAATTCCTCATTTTTCAAGCTTTTCAGAAATCTATGGACTACAAACAGGATTATTTCTACAAGTTCAACGGGCTTCACAACTTTTGCAAGAATTTTCATCGGCAAGCATCAGCAGTAGGTTCAACAATTAGTTCAACATCTTGGTTCAATGAAAAGGTTCAACGTTTTGGTTCAAAGACATGGTTTAAAGGCAAGTTCAATGTTCGGTTCAATGCTTAGTTCATCGACTTGGTTCGTTCAAATTGAACCATCAGCTTGAACCATTTTTGGTTCAACCGATTGGTTCAATGTCTTGGTTCAATGGAATGGTTCATCACCAAAGTTCAAAGGGGCTGTTCAATGCAAAAGGAAGCTTCCCAAAAGACAAGTGCCTTTGCAGAGGACACTTAATTGATAAAAGCACCCTTCGAATGGGTCATTTTCAAGGAAGCCCGAAAGGCCATTTAAAGACTGCCCGAAGGATAGATATCCTTGCAGGAGGTTATTCTGACTCAAATGGGTCATTTCTCAAGGCCCAAAAGGGCAAGTCCAATCTGGAAAAGTGCCAAACAGAAAAGCTGAAAGAAGACAAAAGAATGACGTGCCTGAAAACGTCAAATTCAACATAATGAATTAGCTGTTGATCTTTTAAACATACAGACCAGAATACATTCACAGATCTCAAAGCCAAGACCAGCAAAAAGTAGAGAAGGAACATAATAGTAAATTAAATCCAAGACCCGATTCAATTAACCGGACAAGGAGAAACGATGAAGATAAGATTAGATCGCCAGATGGACATTGAAAGTTACAAACTTTCAATAAGCATGACTTTTCAGACTTTATGCTATAATATCTTTATTGTTGAGGAAATTGTTCGTATGTCTTTTCGTATTTTACTCTTGAGCAATCCAAGTGAAGACTTTGAGCTGCATCTTGATTTGCTGGTTATTACATCCTTTGCTACATTTTGTTGTTACTGCCAGGAGTATTCTTGTGGTTTGCTGAATAGTACTTCTGAAAGAAGAGGAGTACTGTCTGTCATTTCCCCTGAGTTTTTTCTTTGATTCATGTGCATCATCTCTGAAAGAAGAGAGATGGATGGTTTGTCATACCCATGAGTATTATTTTCTGTATATATATATATATATATATATATATATATATATATATATATATATATATATATATATATATATATATATATATATATAGGGAACCTCCCCTTGATGAGAGGAGAGATCAGTGTCTTTCTAATGTGATAAAACTACACATTTGGATGACTTATTTTCCTACTTTGGCTGATCAGACCTATTTTTTTATCAGTACGTTGATCGAAAAAAATATTCAACCAACAGTTTTTGGTGACTCCACTGGGGATATACATAATATTGTGCAATTTAGAACCTCAAGTTTTAGATTGAAACATCACTTATATAACCCATTATCATTATAACCTTATCCATTACAGACTCTGGCGACTCCATTTCATGTCTTACCCATTATCCATTTCTAGCCTTACCATTTTCATCCATATCCATTATATTATCTAGTCTGCAAAACCAGAGCTGCTGGGAAAGAAAGCGCAGTTTGAAGCCTCAAGCTTTAAGCTGAAGTAGGGCCAGTTTTTTTTTTATTTTTGTCTTATAATCTGGTAACTCCACTCAGATGTGTTATCCCTATTATTCATAATTAAATCATGGCAGTTCAAGGCCCTTGGGGTAACTCTTTTGGCCCAATCAACTTGACTTTACCTCTGCATGAGCTACCACTCAGTTCAAGGAAGAATTTTCCCAATTTCTTTGATTATGGAAGAGTCCACCATGATGAACACATTGCAGCCTTCACCATAGCTTGTAGTGTGATAGGGGTGGAATTTGAAGACGTGGTAGTCAGGCTTTTTGTGGAGACACTAAAAAGTGCTACTGACTGGTTCTACCACCTATAGATTGGGTCAGTGACTGATTGGGACACTTTGAAAGATAAATTTGAAGCCAGGTTCAAGCTTGCAAAAGATGCACATGCCTTATTGGCTTAATTTACTTAGATGAAGAAAGAGCCTCATGAGCATATGAGGGATTTTATTGCCAGATTTGACAAGCTGAGACACAGGATTCCCTTGGCAGCCTAGCCAACACTTCAAAACCTCAAATGCTTCTTCATCAACTCAAAACTACCTGAAGTGAGTTTCTTGTTGAGATGAGATAGACATGTAGACCTTGTTGCTACTCAAGACTTAGCTACTGAAGTAGAAGATGACCTTATCTTGGTAGGAAAGATAAAAAGAGACCCTAATAAAGGTAAATCCTCTTCATCTTCTGAGTACTCCCTTGTAGTCACTACTGACCCAATGGTACAAAAGCTAGCAAATAAAATGCTAGCTTTGAGAAAACAAGTGGCACAAGGGATGTCATCTGCTCCTACATATAGAGATATGCCCAAGAGGACTTTCTAGAATCAGGCGTATCAAGGCAATGCTGCCAGAAATCAGGGACAACAAAATTACCTTCCTCCTCCACAGAGAAATCTTGCCCTTAAAGTGCCTCCAAACAACTCAAAAGTTGGATATCTTGAAGCTGAAATGAATTTTTTATTCCAGTTTGAGTTAAATCCTGAAGATGATGCTAATCTCTTCATTGAAGAAGAAGAAGAATTAGCTGGTGATTCCCATATTGGTTTCTTGAACTATCAGGGTGAACCCAAAAGTGAAGGCCATGCAGTTGAGGTGTCATATGCTATATTCACCCGATCTAAAAATCAATTAGCTCAACAAGCTAATAAAAAGAAAGCAGAGGAGTGACCTCAATCAACAGTTTTAATTGCTAAGCAGGGATCCACTCTTCCTTTCCAGCCAAAGGACCTGATGGTTTCAAGAAAAGTAAATACCCCAAATGTTTCTACGCCTTCTACTTCAATTTTGCAGTCCAATCCTCCACCTTTAAAAAATCAAAAGGATGAACTCCCATCGTCTGCTCCTAGCTCATTCCAGGCATTTGATATCATTGACCATGTAAAGAGAACCAAATTCAAATGTCTAAATTTGAATTTTTGCAGTCCCATCTTGAGCAGTTAGATAGATTGGTTCAATGTGTTAAAAATCAAAACATCCCTGTTGAACGAATGATCTTCAAGGTGACACATAATTCTACCAAAAATGCACCCACCAAGAACAACCTTGTCACCACTCCCCTTGCTATTCCTAGTAGGACTGAACTTTTTTATGTGACATTACTGATAAATGGATATAAGTTGAATAATTGCATCATTGATTTTGGAGCTTCAGACAATGTCATGCCTGCTAAATTGGCTAAATCCCTTGGTCTCACACTGACCAAAACATTTGAGAGATGTTTCTCCATAGAGAATAAGCAAGTACCATTGTTGAGACAAATCAAAGATGCCCAATTTGCATTTGCAGCCTTCCCAGCCAAGAGAATTAGGATGACTGTCTTGGTGGCTGATGTCCTAGCATCTTATGGCATTTTTTTTAGATGAAATTTATACAAAGACATGGGAGGTGAATTGAGCATGGATCTATTTGAGGCAAGGATCCCCATCCAAGGCATTAAGAAGAGATTGCTCCCTGAAAAGGAAGCAAAATTTGTGGTTACTCAGACATTAGCCCCTGAAGCTCAATTTTTTTTTGAATCTGTAGGTATGGGTAATTATTTTCTATTTACAGATGAAGTGCATGAAACACCTGAAAGTATCAACTCAAAAATTAGTTCAATAAAAATAGCAAAAAATTTGGTAGGCTACAGTACAGACCAAGAAGGATTCTCCATTTTTAATGAAAAAAAATCAGTATCAGATGAAATATGGACTTTGAAATTTGATGGCAGCTATTCTTCTACCAGTTTAGGGGCTAGAATTGCTTTGATATATCCTCAAGGAGATATGTTCCCTTCATCTTACAAATTATAGTTCAACAATACTAACAATACAGCTGAATACGAATCTTTGTTGCTGGGCATGAAGGTTGCTTAAGAAAAAGACATTAAAATTTTTTATGCCAAAGGAGATACTGAATTAATAGTTTGCCAAGTGAGGAATTTATACCAAACTAAGAATAAAAGATTACGCCACTATCGTAACTTGGTTTGGGACCAAATTGAAAGTTTTGATGCTTTCAATATTTTTGCCATACGTAGAGAGTCTAATGAAAGAGCTGATGCACTTGCTGTTTTAGGAACTCTCTTAGTTCCTCATTCAAATTTCAAAGAAGACAGGTATACCATTGAGCTGGTTTATAGGCCAAGTGTTCCTGACAATGCTGATCATTGGCAAGTGTTCAATGATGATCATCAAATCATTGCTTTTTTGAAATGAAAAGATAATTTTGAACATCTATATTTTGAAGGCAGTGAATCTCAGAAGTCTGGATCTATTTTTGAATCATGTTCATATATAAATGAAGAATTATTGTAGCTGAAAAGAAACAAAATTCTCAAAAGCCTAGTTTTTCTTGAAAAGCTGTTTGACAAACATGATAGATTCATTAAACAACAACAAACAGACTCGAGTTTCTCTCAAGGATTTGATCAAGTGAATCTGTCTACTGAAAAAAATTCTAAGATGATCAATATTGGTAAGTGCTGCACCCCTAAAGAAAGATTCAAGTTCACTTCTTTACTCTGTCAGTACATGGATGTCTTAGCATATTCTTATGAAGACTTGAAGTCTCTCAGACCAGATGAAATCTACCATAACATTCCTCTCAAGGCCGACTCAATGCCATACAAGCAAAAATCCAGACAGTATAATCTGAAAATGTCAGGTACTATTCTGTCTGAGATACAAAAGATGATAAATGCTAGAATCATTTTCCCAATCCATCATTCTACATGGATTGCAAACATAGTCCCTGTAAGGAAGAAGAATGGAAAAATTCGCATTTGTGTAGATTTTAGAAATCTGAATCAAGCATCTTTGAAGGATAATATCCTTTGCCAATTATGAATCAAGTGCTTCAAACAGTGACAGGTGCAGAGATGTTATCAATGTTGGATGTTTTCTTAAGTTATAATCAAGTTGAAGTTGGTGAAATAGACCAACACAAAATTGCATTCACCACGCCTTGGGGTACATTTGCATATAGGAGAATGCCTTTTGGTCTAATAAATGCTAGTGCTACTTTTCAGAGAGCTATGAATCTGGCTTTCAAAAATGAGATTGGTAAATTCATCGTGGTATACCTTGATGATTTGACTATCTTTTCAAAGCATCGGTATAATCATGTACGCCACCTATAACAAGTGCTGGAGCGCTGCTGCCAGAATGGTATTTCCTTAAATCCTAAAAAGTCTATTTTTAGAGTAATAGAAGGGAAACTCCTTAGACACATTATGTCTAAAGAAGGCATAAAAATTGACTTAGACAGAGTCAAGTCTATTCAAGAGCTTAATCTACCTATAAATAAGAATGTTGTTGATTCTTTCTTCAGAAAGGTGAATTTCTTACGAAGATTCATCCTCGAATTTGCTGAGAAGACTAGACATATTGTGAACATGATGAAAGGGAAGACTATCTTCAGCTGGACTAAAGAAGGTAAATTAGCATTTCAAGATATCAAGATTGCCATTGCTCATGCCCCTACCTTAGTTTGTCCAAATTACCACAAAGATTTCATTATATATAGCTATGCATCTGAGCATACTCTTTTAGCGATTCTTGTTCAATAGGACAAAAAAGGTATGGAATCCCCCATCTCTTTCATGAGTTGCCCTCTCAAAATCCTTGAAATTAAGAATTCAAATATAGAGAAGCACGATTATGCGTTGGTAAAAGCAGTCAAACATTTCCGCTTCTAGATTCTGAATTCACATACTACTGCCTTAGTTCTTGACACTACAGTCAAGTTTATATTAACTCAGCAGGAGTTTGGCACAAAAAGAGGTAATTGGATTGCAAAGATCCAAGAATTTGATCTAGATATCAAGCTGACAAAGCTGTTCAGAGGTAAAGGCCTATGCCAATTGATGGCTGACAATAAGCCAGAAGATACACAACATGAAGAAGCTGAAGTGGAAAATACTCCAAGTCTTTTTTGTCTCCACTACCAATGAATGGTACTCAAGTATTGCCTATTTTTTGACTTATGGTGAATGTCTTGCTCATTTGTCTTACAAAGAAAGGAGGACTATCAGGTTGAAAGCTGTTAATTTTATCTTTTGGGATAATGGCCTGTACAAGAGAAGCATAGGTGGAGTATTCCTTCGCTGTGTAGACAAGGAGTAGCAAACTTAGCTTTTGAAATCTTTCCACAATCTAGCCTGTGGAGGACATTTTTCAGCTTCTATGACTGCTCACAAGATTCTGCGAGCCAGGTATTACTGGCCAACTCTTTTCCAAGATGCACATAAGTGGGTGAGAAAATGTGAACTCTATTAGCAATTTGTTGGAAGACCCAAGTTGGCTGCCCTACCTCTCAAGTTAGTAATCATAGAAGAACCTTTTCAGCAATGGGGACTTGATTTTATTGGGACAATAAACTCATCTTTAAGTGCTGGACATGATTATGTCCTTACAGCAACTGATTATTTCACCAAGTGGGTAGAAGTAATCCCAACTAAGCATGCTACTTCGAAAGTTGTATGCAACTTCTTCAAAGAAAATATCATTTCCAGGTTTGGAGTTCCACTCAAAATTGTTACTGATAATGCAGCTTGTTTCACCTCTCAAGAGATTACACAATTTTTTTTTCATTATGGAATTACACTCTCTCATTCTTCTGATTATTTTTCACAAGGGAATGGACAAGCTGAGTCTAGCAATAATAATTTGGTAACTATTATCAAAAAGCTAGCAGATGATAATCAAAGGACATGGCATAAAGCATTGGTTGATGTTCTGTAGGTAGACAAAATTACACCAAAGAGGCCAATTGGTATGTCTCTTTTTCAACTTTTTTACTATATTAATGCTGAGATACCAATCACATTGGAGTTACCAACCTTGAAATTGGTGAAAGCCATTAAAGATCAGACATATGAGAGTTCTCTTAACAAAAGAATCATGTACCTGACTCAGTTGGAAGAATAGAGAACCATGGTGGTGGACAGAATTGCTGCTCATCAAACTCTGGTAAAAAAACTCTTTGATCAGAAGGCCAAAAATCATGATTTCCAGATTGGGGATCAAGTCCTGCTGTGGGACAAAAGAAGAGAACCAAAGGGGATGCATGGAAAGTTTGACTCCCTTTGGAGAGGCCCATTTATAATTCATCAACAATTTGGTGAAAACATCTTTCTATTGAAATACCAAGATGGCACACTCTTTTCTCAACCCTACAATGGGCATCATTTGAGACACTTCAATTCTTGAAGTATCAGATCAGTGCCTCTGTATATATGTATATTTGTACAATTTTTAATTTTATTTTGTTTCATTTGTTTCCATTTTTGAAGCCTTTCATTTTTGGATAGCATGACTCCGTAACCCAATGGTACACATGAAGACACTGGAGATTCTATATTCTACTCCTTTCAATTCATTTTGCAATTGACAGAAGTTCCCCAACTCGAGCCAGCTATTGTTCCCCAAAAATGTCAGCTATTTTTAGGACAACATTTGAATTATTTTGGTCCTACAGACTAAAATTATCTCTTCCCTTTCCAAATTTTGTCTTGGGTATTTAAATTCCTCATTTTTCAAGCTTTTCAGAAATCTATGGATTGCAAACAGGACTATTTCTACAAGTTCAATGGGCTTCATGACTTTTGTAGGAACTTTCATTGGCAAGCATCAGCATCAGGTTCAACGGTTAGTTCAACATCTTGGTTCAATGAAAAGGTTCAATGTTTTGGTTCAAAGACATAGTTCAAAGGCAAGTTCAATGTTCGGTTCAATGCTTAGTTCATCGGCTCAATTCATTCAAATTGAACCATCGACTTGAACCATTTTTGGTTCAACCGATTGGTTCAATGTCTTGGTTCAATGGAATGGTTCATTGCCAAGGTTCAAAGGGGCGGTTCAATGCAAATTGAAGCTTCCTGAAAGACAAGTGCCTTGGCAGAGGACACTTAATTGATAAAAGCACCCTTCGGAAGGGTCATTTTCAAGGAAGCCCGAAAGGCCATTTAAAGACTGCCCAAAGGATAGATATCCTTGTGGGAGGTTATTCTGACTCAAATGGGTCATTTCTCAAGGCCCAAAGGGCAAGTCCAATCTGGAAAAGTGCCAAACAATAATGCTGAAAGAAGACAAAAGAATGACGTGCTTGAAAATGTCAAATTCAACATAGTGAATTAGCCATTGATCTTTTAAACATACAGACCAGAATACATTCACAGATCTCAAAGCCAAGACCAAAAAAAAGTGGAGAAGAAATAGAACAGTAAATTAAATCTAGGACCCGATTCAATTAACCAGACAAGGAGAAATGACGAAGATAAGATCAGATCACCAGGTGGACATTGAAAGTTACAAACTTTTAATAAGCGTGACTTATTTCCTTGCATTGATAAAATCAAATGGGTAAAGCGTCCCTAAGTTTTGGCGTGTCTCCTTAACAGATTCTAATGCAAAATGATGTATTGATTGTTCCCAAGTCCTTCTTGAAGAGGCTATATAAGGGACTTTATTCTATTGTAATAAGGATCTCTTTTTTGACATTTAGAACGAAACTTTGCCCAAATTGTAAGGCATTATTGAGACTTTGAGCTCAGATTGTTGATCATATTTTATTACTAAAATAAGAAAGCAAGTGGTTTTTTAGACTTTGTGCTATAATATCTTTGTTATTGAGAAAATTATTCTTATGTCTTTTTCTTCAATATATCTTCTGTTCCTTTAATTCAACAAGCAGAATTAGTGACATAAGTCAAGAAGGTGTCCTAAAGAGTCAACTGTGGAGAGAATTTGTGCCCCCATAATTGCCTTTAGTGTGTTTTCTTTTTATTTTTGTGTAAAGGACCTTGAGGTGACTTTGTGCCCTCATTGTCCTTCGTATCTTACTCTGGAGCAATCCAGGTGAAGACTTTGAGCTGCATCTCGATTTGCTGGTTATTACATCCTTTGCTACCTTTTGCTGTTATTGCTAGGAGTATTCTTGTGGTTTTCTGAATAGTACTTCTGAAAGAAGAGGAGTACTGTTTGCCATTTCCCTTGAGTTTTTCCTTTGATCTGTGCGCATCATCTCTGAAAGAAGAGAGATGGATGGTTTGTTGTACCCATGAGTATTATTTTCTATATATATATATATATATATATATAACATACCTACATGGAACCTTCCCTTGATGAGAGGAGAGATTAGTGTCTTTCTGATGTGGTAAAACTACACATTTGGACGGCTTATCTTCCTACTTTGGCTGATCAGACCTATTTTGTTTATTAGTACACTGATCGACAAAATATTCAACCAATAGGTGTCACTCCTTAGATCACCAACCTTATTGTTTAGCAAGGGGAAGATCATTTTCACCATTGTATTTGGATAAATTTCCTTGTATAAAATAAAATTATTGCTTTTTGTTCAGTTTATGCCAGCAATTATCATCATGAAAGCTCACAACTTTGGCAATGGATAAGAGATGGTCTTCCCTATGTTGAGTGGGTTGTTAGAGGTGACTTTAATATGATAGAAAACAAAATTGACCATATAAACTATCTCCATATAATTTTGGGGCTTGGCTTTATTATAGGTATTCCTTAGGGTTTTTTGATTCCATACATGGAAAGTGAACATTGGTTCATATGGTCAAATTGTAGATAAGATCTTGATAGAAAATTTAGCCATCTATAAAATTTTATATATTCCCAAACCTTCAAGTCACTCCTTTCTCTTAGGATAAAATGGTGTATGTGGATATTATTTTCAATTTGTCTATCCATATTCTTATTAACCTATGACTCTTTCTTACTAATGTTGAAGATAGTTCTCATAATTTGCCATACAAACTCAATGTGACTCATTTGAACAATAAGGATTGTATGGATGTCCTCGGTGCTCCTTGGAATTCAATGACCAAACTTCAATAAGGGGAAAATGGAATCATTTTGTGGTAAGAAGGACTTGATAGGTTCATGTCTTTTCTTTGATCTTATAGTAAAAATGTTGCCTCAGCCAAAAAGAGGAAGGAATGGTCTCTAAGATGAAGACTCGAGGAAGGATGTAAACTCCTCCACTTTAAGCCTTTAGATGAAAACCTTCAAAAAATAGTTGTGGTTATGGAAAATCACATAATATAATTTGAGCTTTATCGGGGATGAGGAGATCGAATACAATCATGTCTTGGATTAAAAAGAGAGATAAAGGCTCCAAGGTCTTATTTTAGTCCTTGAAGCACAAACACCAAAAAGAGATGATGATGTCCATATTAGACCACAAAGGGAACTGTTGCTCCTTTTCTATTGGAAATACAAATGTATTTATCCAGCATTTCAAAACTCTTCATTGATGAGAATGTGCATGATGTTGCATATGTCAAATTGAGTAAAGCAGTGAGCCAACTGATTCCCAACAAGACCCTCTAGGACATGATTGGTCACCTTGATAAGTTGTTGACTCCTAAGGAATTGAAATATGCTCTTGTATCTATGGTGGATGAAAAAAGTCCCAGCTTAGATGGCTTACTGACTGATTTCTTCAAGGCCATGTGGCCTATTATTCATGATGGATTTTACCAAGTTTATCTCAAAGCTAAAAAACTGGGTCACTTGGTACCTTTATCAACCAAGGGCTAATAAAGCTCACTAATAAAGGTATCAACAACAAAGATAACATATCTAGTTGGAGACCCATTACTCTCCTTAATACCTCTTACAAGATCACTACTAAAAGCTATTCCTCAAAGTATTAAAGTAGTGGTGCAAAAGATTTTTAGACCTAAGCAAACAAGATTTATTGGGGGGAGATACATTCGAAACAATCTAGTTTTGGCTTGGGAATCTGTAGAGTTGGAACAAAAAACATCTCAAAACTTGCTAATTGTTAATCCTAACTTCTACAAAGCTTATGACAGAATCAAATGATCATTTATTCTTAATATTTTAAGTTTGTTAGGGTTTAGAAAAGAAATGATTCACTACATTAAAATTTTGTTTAATGATATCTTAGATAGACTTTGAGTGAATAGTTATTTCATTGAATCTTTTACACATAAATGATCCATTTGCCAAGGTTATCTTATAGCTCGTTTTCTATATATTTTAGCTATGGATGTTCTTGGATACCTATTACATAGGGCACATGAAAATAATATTATTAAAGGGATCACTCTTTATAATGATACTTGTGTCCTTAAGTCTCATTTTATTGTTAATAATATGTTTTGTATTCATAATAATGAAGAGGAAATCAACAGTGTTATGGATATACTTTGAGGAAATCAAGTGAAGCTAAGAATTCAAAAGTATAAAACTAACAAGCAAGATTTCATAGCATAACAAGGCTTACCATTTGATTGGATAGCAAGAGGACACCTCACTTAAATTCTCTCATCCAATAGTCATAGGAGGGTCAAGAAATCTACCACCATGCCTCAGCATGAAAGGGATCAACAATTTACCACCATGACATTCATAGGAGGGTCAAGAATTCTACCACCATGCCCAACACAAGAGGGCTTGACATTCTTCTATCATGAAGATGCTTCTTATGGAGAACCACTTCACTATATCATAACAACATTAAAACACTTCACTATATCATTCTAAGTCAAGTGAGGAGGAACACAACCTCTCCAAGGCCCTCAACTAGGCAAAGAACTCCATGACAACCAATGCAAAACCATGGAAAGTTAATAAGATAGGAATAATAAGCCAAATGGTCTTACTCTTCTTTAAGAAAGAGAACAAACAAAGAACCATAATCATTTCATTCAAACAAAGGAGGAACGATATCTACAAGACCCTCAAATGAGCAAGAACTACATGGCAGCCAATGCACAACCATGGACAAACAATAAAACATGCAAAATAAACCAAGTTCTCTTATTACCTTGAAATTAAGAAGATAAAATAGAGAATATAATAGTTTAATTCCAAATTAACAACATAAAACATAAGTTATTATAAATCCCACCTATCAACCTTTAGATCAACTGAGTGTTATCCTTGAGTTGTTTAGACTCAACTCTCCTAACCTATTTTCCTATATGTTGCTTCTCCTTATCTTATGCTAATTCTAACTTATTTTTGAATTGGTAAAAATTCCTCAACTAAGGGAGTTACACTCCTACATATAGTCATCTAAGAATCAACTAACCACCAGCCACTTGCCAACCCATGCCTCATTAAGGGATGTTCTTTTCCATGTTCAATTAAGGTACATGATGGCTTCGTAGGTTTCTATGGTTACTTATAAGACTAACTAACCTATTTTCCCCACTTGATCTTAGTACTAAGCCAATCAATAAAAGATCTATTAATCAACCATTAGACATTCTAGACATTGGATACAAGATCTACGGCCTAGGTAACAATAAGTTTCACTAACCAGGCTTAAAGGCTAGCTGCCTAATCAAACACTAGGTCAAAAAAGGTGGATGACTAGGTAATCGATTACTTAGCATGAGTTTCAAAAGGATTTAAGGGTAAAAATAATTAGTTATATAACCATGCTTAGTGTAGTCTCTTTCTTTCATTGACCATTTTCTTGTTCCTACACACTCGATGCACACATCAAATTCTTCTAATGTAATAGCCAAAGCTATAAAATTTAATCAAACAAGGAAATTTTAATCAATTAACCATAGCCAATCATTCATGGAATATCAAATACACAGATAATTCATATGATTCAATACATAAGTATTTTCCATTTCATAAGCTTAGAAGAAATGATTCAACATGATTTAAATCAATATATCTCATAGATAATCAAATTTCATAAATAGACATAACATAAATAAATGTAAGCATCATTCTTTACTAAGTAGGCAATCAAGCAAAATTGATAATAGGTCTTTATCATGGTTCCCAACACATGAAAATCCTTGATAAATCTTTGCACATCTCATTTGGATGTGACTTAACAACATAATTCAATAATCAAAACATGTAAGTCATAATTTCATAGTTATCTTTGTCAAAGATAAGCACTATGCAAAATGGGGCCTTAAATCTCCCTTCCCTTATGTAGACGTCCACCTAGAAGTCACTGAAAAACGTGAGGATACCAAACCCTAAAAGGTGATACATGTTCCTAAGTTACTACTAATTCATCATATTTGTCCCATTGGGCCTTGACTTGATTTAGGTCTTTGACTTAAAGTGCCAATTTTTTATGCATTAAAATCTTGATGGGCTCCAAAGTCATAGTTTTGGTCTCAATGACCATCCCCTATTGCTCAACTTGGTGATTATCTACTGCTACATAAATTATATGATCTCATCCCACATCACCCACCATCTACTCTAATGTTGAAACCTTTTGCCTATTGGAAACTTATGGTTTCAAAGAGCATTCATATGTATAATGATCAGGTGATCCACGAGTAAATCACACACCCTTTTCGTTGGTCTTGCCCAAAGGGGTATTCAACTAGTCATGATTCCAAGGATGATCTTGACCCTAAAGGTCTCACCTATTCTAGTTATTGAGTCACTTTTGAATGGTTCACTTCCCTGAGAAAAGGCCTTTCGGGAAAAATGTTTTGGCCCTTTTTTTTGAGAAATGACCCTTTGGGAATTTTGAAAAGGACCATTTCATTGAAGAGTTATCCTTTGGGAAAATTGTTCAAATAATTTTCCTAAAATAAATAGGTCTTTGTCTTTTTCTTCCGATATTTTGTCTGAAAGAATTCAATAGTTAGCCTTTGGAAACTTTGTCTTGAATAATTTGTCTTAAAAAATTCAACACTTAGCCGAAAAGAAAGAGTCCTAAAAGAATTAGTATAGAAAAGGAAATCTCAAAAGAATTCAAGTAAAGACTTGGCCCAAAAAGAATTTTGTACTTACCTTTTCTTTGAAACAACACTTGAAATGTTGCTTGATCCTTAAAGGTTTGGACACCATGAAAAAATGTTCAGATACTTGCTCCTTCCAACTATAGAAAAGAAGATCCTGCCCTTCCACTGAACTCTTAAACTAGGCATATTTTTGGTATGTAGACCAAAATTTGGTCAACATCTTTGATGACTTGGCTAGGTAGCATCCCTGCTATACTTGAGAACTCAGACCATATACATGACTCTGACTCATAATGGATAATACATGGACCATTTACATGACTGCAAGATAATTTTTTGATTTACAAAGATAGAAGAGTTCCAACAATAGGGAAAGAAACAAACAAAAATAGGGAAACCAAACTAAAAAACTAAAGGCAACTAAACTACTGAATGAATGTGCAAAGAACAACACTTGTTTAAGACAAAAGAAAGAAAACTAATTAATTTGTAAGAAAACACTAAGAGAAAAATAGGAAAAACTATGTATAGGGGACTTAACTTTCTTTAATACCATTTCTTGAGATGTATTCCATTGACTGGAATAGGAAGCTCCTCACCATTCATCCTTGCAAGCTAGAAAGCATTGTGGAACTTGCAGTTGAAGATTGCATATGGACCACTCTAGAGAGAATCAAATTTTGTGTGCTTTCTTGGCTTAGCTCTATCCTCATCCTACTTGAGGACCAAATCTCCTTCTTAGAAATCTCTTGAACTATCTCCTTCATCAAAAGATCTATTTGTCATTGCTTGATGGACCTCCATGGCCAACATGGCTTGATGCCTTGTTTCCTCTAGTTCCATGATCTAAAAATATCTTATTTTCATTGGCCCAATCTCCAAGAGCTCAAGCTGATGCATCGATTCCAAAGTAGGGAATTCAAGAGAAACATGCATTCTTACTTCTTTATCATATACTAGCTTGTATGGAGAATCGATAATTGATCTCTTATAGGTGATTTTGTTAGACCATAGAACTAGCTTCAATTTGAGATGCCATGATCTATAATTATCTTCTATATTCCTCTTGTTGGTCTTCAACAAATTCTTGTTGGTAGACTCAATAAGGCCATTGCCTTGTGGATAATAGTTTAATGAGGTACAGATAAAAATACTATGTTGAAATGCCCATTGACTGATCTTAGATACTACAAAATCCATAACATTATCAAAAATTATAGTCAAAGGGACCCCAAATCTAGTGAGCAAATCTTCATAGAAGTCTAAAACACTAGTTTCATTAGCTTCTTTTAATGCTACTACCTCTGTCTATCTGGTAAAATAATTTATGGAAGTCAAGATCCATTTATGTCCTAAGCTTGAAGGGGGGTTGATAACACTAATAAAGTCCAACCCCATTGGACAAAGGGTTGATTAACTAAAATTGGTTGGAGAGGTAAAGCTGCAAGCTTCACCTTTCTAACAAACATGGCACACTATCTACATTTCTTGATCCATGAATGACAATCACCAAATAAACTTGGCCATAAATACCCACATCTTATAATCTTGTGAGCTATGATCTTGGATGAATAATGTCCTCCACCATGTCCATCATGGAATTTCTCAAGTAACCTCTATGTTTGACCTATTTATATGCATCTTAGTAGTATACCATTGATATTATTTTCAAATATTACATTATCAACAAGGAGAAAAGGAATTGATTGCAATCTAAAATATCTCCTCTTTGAAGGAGTGAGATGAAAAATAAAAACACCATTTTGTAAATACCTTACCATATCCTGGAACCAGCTAGAAGTTGAGGCCTGGTCACTTTCAAGTTTTTGATAATTTGACACCATAATATGTTCATTAGACTCATTCAAGTTTTGGGCTAGATGTTCATAAAGTCCTTTGCCTCTCACCAGTTTGGTGACCTTGATCTCAATGTCATATTCCATGACCTTAGTTATCCAACTAGATCTCTTGTCATTTATATCTTTATCCAGAAAAAAAGTCTTTAACACTTAGATGTGCAACCATAAAATGTATCTTATTATTGGAAAATAAGTACCTAAATTTTTTAAGAGACCTTATAACTAAAAAAACATGCTTCTCAAAAAAAGAATACCTAGTTTCATATTATTCTAAGCCTTAATTGAAGAAGGATATTGATTGATCCAAAGTCTCTTTATTCTGTTGCATGAGAATACCTAAAATTGTGTCAATGTTAGCATAGATTTATAAGAAGAAATATTTTGTAAAGTCAAGGTTCAGGAGTGTAGGATCATTGGATATAGATTTATTGATCTATTCAAAACTTTTCACTCCTTTAAAACAACTAAAACCCTGACCTTTCTTTAACATGGTTGTAAGTGGCCTAGCTAAAGTAGAAAAAATTAAAATATATATCCTTATGAAGTTAATCTTGCCTAGAAAGATTTGCAAGGATTTATTATGATTAGACAATTATAGTGCAAAAATTGATTCTATTATGTTAGGGTCTATGCTTGTACCATTCTTTGAAATGACATGTCCAAGAAGCCTACCTTCATGCATATAGAAAACATAATTTTTTGGGTTCAAAGATACTCCAAATTCTCTACACCTTTCAAAGACTTATCTGAGATGAATCAAATGTTCATCTGTGCTATTAGAGAATATTGTTATATCATCTAGATAAATAAGTATAAACTTATTAAGGAGACATTGAAATGCCATATCCATAGCCTTCTGAAAAATAGCTCCAACATTAGATAAACTAAAAGGCATCTTTATGTTTGAAAATGTCCCCCACTTGGTGGTGAAGGCTATTTTGTACTGGTCCTCTTCTTTGACCAAAAAATGGTTATATCCACTATAAGCATTTAATAAAGAGAATCTCTCTGAACCTATAACTAGTTGTAAAATATGCTCCATTAATGGCAATGGGTAGTGGTATTTGAGAGAGGCCTTATTTAAGTCACAAAAGTCAACACATAACCTTATTTCACCATTCTTATTCTATACTAGAACAAGTTTTTCCACCCAAATTGAGTGTTTAATTGGAAATATTATGCTTGACTCAATGAGCTTATACAACTCAGCTCTCATTAGAGGTTTAAGCTTTGGATTAATTGGCCATTACCTTTGTCTGACTGGTCTAGTCTCATCTTTTAACTTAATGATATGTTGAGCTAGACTTGGATCAAAACTTTTAAGGTCATTATACTACCATGCAAAGACATCTACAAAGTTTAAACATAACTTGATAAAAGCTTCTTTGTCTGAAGATGTGCAAACTTTACCTAGCTTTAAACTTTTGCCAGTTTTAATCTCTACATTTGTGTAATGTTCTTATTTGGTTGACAAAGAATTTTTTTTTCTTAATTCATCATCTCTACTGAATATGTTTTTCAGGGTGACCAATCCTCCAGGTAACTTGTTTGTCTTCAACTGCACAATCTGGTCAATGTACTATTGTAAATGCTTGTCCTAGTTATTTAAGGATAATTTAGCTTCCTCTTGTAAGAATTTGACAATATGGTTATCATCTTCAAAAACAAGCCAATTTTCATTTTTATCTAGGACAAAAGGTCTCACAACTACCTTGATATATGATTAAAATTTTTCCTTTTTATGTCATCTAGGATACTAAATTGTGAGCCAATAACAACCAACTTATCAACATGCTTATTCTAATTTCTTGATATGACCTGAATATTGAAGGATTGAAAGTCTTCAACTAGGTCCCATACTCTATGCTTATAGGATTTAAACATTGGGTTATTACATATATTAATTCCCCTTGGTGAAATATTAGTTCACTATATCTAAAGACTTGTAAGGAATTAACCTTCAGTAACATTATTAGAAAAACCAAACTAAAAATTAAGAGAAGATAAATACCTTTGATTTTATAGAGAAATTAACATCATTCTAGATCTAGTGCCATGTTTGTTCTTGGATCCATCAAAATATAGTTGCCATAGTCCTTCACTAAGCTGATCATCTTTCATCAATGTTGGAATTGGTGCATCATTTTCATGAAGATAATAGACACCAAATCCTTATTCTTTAATTAACTTGTAAGGATCATGCCCATATAAATCAGAGGCCCATTTATCAAGGAAAATATCTGGGACTCCATCTAGAGGTGATTCAATTTCCACCTCACTGCTTTATAGCACCTTGTCTGAGATAACCTAATTATTGTTCACCATGTTGGCATATATGGCTCCAAATGAAATATTACAATAGGTTTAGATCATATTTTAATATTAGTGACATACCTAGATATGAACATTAGATATGTCTAATCAATTGAAAAATACCCTCTAATCTTTGAAGTAAAGTCTTCTGACAAGCACATGGCAAAATAGGGAGGCAAGTCCACTACAACTACATCTTGCTGAATAACAACATTGGGGTAAGCATGTAATGTAAATTTTAGGACTTTGATTACACCTACTATTTTTTTGGTGAGTCATCTAATTTCAATACTCCTTTTGTATTTGGCTCAAAGATAAGACTAAGCTTGTCTACAATTTGTTTGGGCATAACAGTGCTATCGGCTCCACTATCTACCATACAATTATGGACTAAGCAGTTACCTACTATCAAAGAGAGATAAAAAGGAGGGGTTTTATTTTATTTGACATTGTATTTATCCATATTTATCATGTTATGTATCTTATGATCAAGTTACTTGATTTGTTAGTCTGAATTACCCAAGATAACTCCTTGTTTCTTAGCTAGTTCCTTAGATACTTTAAGATCTGAAAATTATTGAATCAACATGTCCTTTTACATTGGAAAGGTAAAGAGAATCCCACATGACAATACTAACATTTTATTTCTTCATCTGATATATAATTCTAAAATATGTTCCAATAACCTTTGGTTATAGTTTTTGAGCCATTGCCTATTCTCTAGTTAGGGGCATTTGGGGAACTTTCACTATCTTTGTATTTTGACTCTTATGTACTATAATAACAATAAATTGATCTTTGACATTATTTGACACAAAATTAGTAACATTGGAAGTATTTCTCACACATTGAACTTCTTCAACTGCTCTTCTTTTAGTTCTAGTCAGAGCTTCAACTTGACCATTCGTGTTTCTACTTTCATCAACTTGGTTAAATGCAATGTGTTCATCCAAATGCCAATAAACATTGATATCATCAGATTACCCTGGAACTTGTTGAGTTTCTCCTTGGATTGCCATATTCATGTTTTGATACTGAGTTCCTTGAAGAGAAAACTCTTATTATGCCATATGTGGCATGGTAATATCTTGTGATACCAAGGCTTGATTCTGAATGTCATATGGATTAGAAAGCTATCAACCTAGATCTTGTATTAATTTATTTTGGGGAATAATGGCTTTTAATTTAGAAGGTACATTGGGATCAAGGGCTACATATGGCTTAGTTTGGGTTATAGTTCTTTGATTTTGATAAGGTTGCCTATTGTCTTTGAAATCTTGATAAGGAAGTCTTTAGTTATTGAAATATTGATAATTACCCTAGTTTTGCTATTGGTAAGGTCTACCTTGGTACTATTGTCTTTTGAGTGAAACAATCTCATTTCCAAAAGCTTGTAACATGCTTTTTAGATCACCAATCTCACTAGATTGATTAAAAGGGGTTACAACTTGAGATTTTGCAGATGGAATAGGGGATATAGATAGAATATAAGGGACTTGAGGGGAAGGAATAGGTTGTAATTCTAGAAAAAATGGAATTAGAGGCCTTAGAATAAGTTTTCCAGCTTGAATCAAGCTATTTTTTGCTCTGGTAGCAATCTCATAGGCATTTGGCAAGTTATTACCAGCCATAGACTATATTATGACACTTATATAAGAATTAAGGGCGTTAAGGTAATACAAAAATGCGTACTCTAAGGATGGTCTAACCAATGTAGGGATCCTAATACATATCATTTGAAATCTAAGGTTAAAGTTATACATGAATTCATGGGGGTACCTTTTTATGGTAGTCAATTGTTCAACCAAAGATAGATGATCAGACTTTTCTTCAAATTTCTTAACTAAGGCTACACCTAACTCATCAAAAGTAGAAATGGAGGTCAAAAAAAGATTTTTGTACCATTGCAATGCTTTTACCTTAAAATAAATAACAAGCAATCTGGTGGCCATATTGTCTTGAGTAATATTATGAATACAACATAGATTGGCAACATCTTGGATATGCTCAATAGCAGTAGTTTTGTCCCATTCTCTAGAGAATAAATGGATAATTTTTAGGTCAAACATAGGAATGCCATTATATTGGGCTAAATTCAAGGAACTACCCCTATTAAATTAGTAACCATTTGAGCAAAAAGGATTTGGCTTTTGGGGATAATAGATTGGAGTAAAAAAATAGCTTGAGTAGCAAATGAATTTTGTTTTGAAGGGTAAGTCCTTATACTATTGAATATTGATCTTTGTAGGAAGTAGAAGGCAATTCAATATGTTCAAAATAAGTACCTTTACTTGATGCTCTTATTGTAACCTTTGGCATGAAAGCACTATCTGAAAAATGCTATGAGCTCTACAACTTGAAGGATTTTCAACTTTTGATGGTAGTAACTCTCTCCTGCTGATGCAAATCTTTCTTCTCAATATTCAAATTTGACTTATACCAAAGACACTTAGTCCCACCAAGAATGCTAAAAACTATTAGTGTTCTGGATTTTCACCCTAGTTGAGGAGGGGATTGTTTAGATCTTCCTACTCAAATCTATTCCAACATGGGATTGATCCTTTACTGTGGGTATCCTAAAATTAGATCACACATCTAGAGAAGGTTGAATTACTTATGGATCTATCACATACATTAAACTTAAAGTAGCACTTGATTGGAAAAGGGAGAGAGATTTAATTTTTTTTTAAAAAGCATGTAAAAGCATTGATGTACTAATAATTTGATCACTCCAACTCACACAAAACACACTCTTAAGACCAAAGAACATCAATCTCACATAAATATTTTAGAACAAGGCATTAATAAGTTACCAAATTAGTAAGAGAGGGCATATATCCACTTTCAAACTAGACAATAAATTATAGATTGCACTTGCAATAACATGTAAAAACTATTAAGCACTTCCTAAAGGTGAAAAACTTAGACATAAACAAGGAACATATATTCACTTAACAATAGTGCATGAATTCATAAAACACAATTCAATATAGCTTATAAAAGGATGACATTCAGTTTTTATTGTATCAAAAAGGCATCATAGTATAAATTTTGATAGTGTTTGGTCATACCAAAAAGAGGGATAGAAGGATCAATATCAAGGCTTAAAACCCTGTATTTATAGAAAAGAGAAAGATAGAGAGAGAGCCATGAATTGGAAAAGGCCCAACCACTTTCAATGGATTAACATTATGAGAGAATGATTGAAAGGTGCTTTGGTAGTTGTTTAAGATCGTTCAAATTGAGTCTTAATAAATTCTTGCCTTTTTTCTTGGTCTACGGCTTCTTCTAGAGTTTTAAGAGAAAATATTTGAGCTTTGTATTGAAGGGGAGTTTTAGAATTACCTTTTTGAAAAGCCTCCAAAATTTTGATGATCATGTGAAGCAAAAAATTAGGAATGTTTATCTCTATTTCGTGCTACAAATGATTCAAGAACTTGAAGTGTAGGCCATGCAACATATCATTTCTACCCCTCTATAAAATTGGCCACAACTAGCTTCTGATCACTAGGCCTTATGTTGACTAGTGCTTACATGACTCCTACACCACATCACTAAATCACTAGTGACAGGGCATAAGTCCAGGGAGAGTCTCATGGAAACTTTATTAAACAAATCACATTAAGAGCCAAAAAAATTCCCAATGATCATCAACAAAGTCAAATGATATAAGATAGATAAATGTAAAGTTGGATCACATACCCACCACTCGAGTAAACCATACTTTACATTAATGGAATATCATTTATGATCAAGAGGAGTGACTTTAAGGGGATAGTGTGTTATGGTAGAATATGAGGGTTTCACTTTTAATGGAAAGAAACTCATTAATAAACCTTATGACTTGTTTTCTAAATCCTCTTGCATTGTAACTGGTCTTTCCATTAAGTAGTTTTTTCCATTGCCCTTATCCAACTACCATATCTTTTCTTGGAATCATGTCATTATTTACTTGATCTACTGAGGGGTATCATGTCTTGGTACTAGCTGAAATGTGCCACATCTGCATTAGATGACCACTAAAACCTAAAAATGTGAACCATGATGAGGTGAGACACAAGTCCACTATTGTGAAAACCAATTTTAGACCATTGGTTTTCATAGTCATGATATGTATGAAAGTATGAAAAAATATTGATTTTACTTCACAATCACTGGTTTATCTTCACCTTTGATATTAGATCTAAAGGATCTATCTTACATATATGGAGCTTTATTGGTGATATTTGGTCTCTAAATTTTGTCATTGGTTCAATTTTGGTTCACCTTCAAGCTTGACTCCTTGACATTTTCTTTGTTTGGATCTAAAATAACCTCTTCGACTTTCATCAAAAATGTTCTGAGCTTGTTTTTGCTTATTGGCTATCGATAGCCAACTAGGCTCATCTACATTATGTCCAACTATCTTTATATAGATAGACTAACTTATTAGCCTTGCCTCACTCTGTTGATCTATCTTTACATGGATGCTCATGAGCTGTTTATTTTCTACCAATTGAATACGCTTATGCCACTTGTCATGCATGCAATTGATCTTTGGATCCTTTGACTCTTTAACATCTACTCATCATTAGATTTGAATGTTAATCAAATGCCAACTATTGATCTACTAGGATCCATTGTTTGAAGCTAATGGCTACTTCATGATATTAAAATTGATGTCCTCACTCCTGTCAAATGCTATTCACATGATCATCATTGATGGTGTGTAACCATCAATTTTACACTCAATAGGATCTATCTTGCTTATTTTCTTAAAGTTGAAATCCTACCAATCATCATTTAACATTATATAGAATATGACTAACATTATACAAAACATAAAATTTAATCTTATATGGATTTTTATAGTGGATTTAATTTGAATCTCGTGTGAATGCCTTATGTTGTAGGTCTCACTTCAAAGGCCTATAACTTGAAGTGTAGGAATCTTGTAGGTATCAAAATTGCTAGAGATGTTCTTGACATCAAAAGGAACGAACCTTTTTGATCCATTAGTATCAAAGGCCTCTTGAGTGAAGATATAAAATGCTCAAGTTGACTAGTCTAAATGCTTCTACATGATGTCCTGTCAACATTTGAGATCAAATGGTTAAGTATAGAAAACTTTTTAGTGAAATTTGACTGAAGAGCTAACTTTTCACATGCATAACTTCCTTCGTGCTTTAGTAGATGATATATGACTTGGTACGTATATATCTGGGATGAAAATGGACAAATCCATGTGATAATTTTCTATAGAAACTACCACATGTGTGAGATCTAATTCCATAAAAGGGCTCACTTGACTCTGTTGATCTCCTATGAAAATGGCTAAGTATAGAAAAACATGTAGAAATTGACTGAGGCAAATTTAGACCTCAATATATTTTGATGTGCTTTGGTGTAAGACTTGAGATTCAGTACATATGATCTTGGCACAAATGGGAAGAAACCCATATGACCAATTTTCTCTTATTCATCCACATGTACGAGATATGGCCTCTACAAATTGCCTATTTAGATTTTCTATTACTGGACCCAAATGTCAAGATGAGCATGTAATGAAAAACTAGATGGATCCCTTGCATTCCCATACTCATTATAAGTAGCCTTGACCTCTTTTATGGTGTATACAACCTATGGACTTATTCTTTGTGACATTTAAAACTTACACTTTAAGCTCACTCAAAGTGTTTCAAAGGCTTTGCATTTTACATTGTCTCAATTGGGCCCACTTATTTAATCTAGAATCCTATTCTCATTGAGTCATTGAATAATGTATATTTAAAAATCAATGGTCATCTCTTGTGCTTGAATTTAATACTTACGAGGCCATCTTGGACTTTTGAATTCAAATGGCTATTTTTTGTAGCCTAAAAATGATGTTCACGTAATTTTCTAGATCACAATCCCCATGGGCTGTCTCTTTCAAAGATTCTACTAGAATTTTATTTGGGGTAGCTTCCTTGAAAATGGATCCTTCACAAAACTTGAACTGGACCATTTTCCTAAGAAATGACCCTTCAAAAATTGTGTTTTGGACCTTACTATAGAAAGATCCTTAGGGACTTCGTTTGGGGTACTATTTGTCTAAAGAAAATACCCTTTAGAAAAAATGTATAAGGCCATTTCATTGAAAATTGACCTTTCAAAACTTTTAAATGGTTCACTTTCCTGAGAAAAGGCCCTTTGAGAAAAATGTTTTAGCCCATTTTCTTGAGAAATGAACCTTTGGGAATTTTGAAAAGGACATTGAAGAGTTATCCTTTGGTAAAATTATTTAGACAATTTTCCTAAAAGAAAAGGTCTTTGTCTTTTGCTTCAGACATTTTATCCAAAAGAATTCAATAGTTAGCCTTTGGAAACTTTGTCTTAGATAATTTTTCTAAAATAATTCAACACTGAACCCAAAATAAAGAGTCCTAAAAGAATTATATTATACAATAAAACCCTAAAAGAATTCAAGTAAAGACTTAGCCCAAAGGGAGTTTTGTACTTAGCTTTTCTTTAAAACAACACTTAAAATGTTGCTTGATCCTTGAAGGATCAGACACCATGAAAAAATGTTTAGACACCTACTCCTTTTGACTATAGAAAATAATATCCCACTCCTTCCACTAAACTCTCAGACTAGGCATATTTTTGGTATGTAGACCAAAATTTGGTCAACAGGGATATCTTGGATGACCTGAGGATATAATTTAATTGAGGTGGATCTATGTGAGTTGTTGGATACATGATTAGTGGGATAATGTATATGATCATTTATAATATTAGAGGGTTATCCACTAGTTTGGTGTTGTACAGGATATGCCCCCAACACTAGTAGTGTGGTTGAGGAGTTCTCAGGCTCTTATGGGGCTAGGGAGTAGGCCTAGGCCATTGATTATAAAGATAGATGCTATGCCAGTGATAGAGCATAATCAAAATATCAAGGTACCAAATTTGGATGATACTGGGGTAACCGAGGCCTATTCGACTTAGTGGAGTGAGCATACGTGGGAACCTCTATTCACGAGAGGTGTAATGGTCATAAGTACTGGATGTAGAGCCATTGAAGGTCATGGATGCTAGTTAGATAGTTTGTTTGTATGTTATGTGTAATGTGTAATCATCTATTTTGAGTTAAAAGAATTTTTATTAATTGTATGAAAACTTGCACGTGCAGGAGAGGATGATTATTGGGAGGTTACCATTGAGTCAGTGCTTCATGAGTTGACATGGAATATTCTAGATGATGCCTTGGATGATGGATTGGTGGAGCGGACCACTATTGTAGATGGAGTTCATGCACATTTTTTTGATCATGTAATGATAGTTACTACACCATATAGTTGAGAAATAATAGATAGAGATGAGTTACGTGTATAGCTATAGAGGTAGACCATGCCCTCATATGATGCTCTAGGTGGGGTGAGTAATCATATAGTAGATGACTATATATGAGTTTAGTGAGAGTATGTTGAGTGTAGGGTTGAGTTAGCTATGTATCAAGAGAGGATTAATCATAGCCATAGATAAAGGTCTTATGAAGATAGTGGGGACTCTAGTTCTAGTGTTGATGTGTCTAAGAGTGAGAGTGAGGGAGTAGGTCCTAGTAGTCATGTTTACATCATTAAATGATGCATCACATTTGTATTTTAAATGATGTTATGAGTTATATATATGGAGATGGTTGTTTTGTAATTTGGCATTATTTTTTGGTATCTAAATCTGGTTATATTGTAGAATTTGTTATGTGATTATGTTTGTTTAATTGTTGGAAATGTTTGATGTTTGTAATTTTGTTTAGATTTTAGTAATGTTAATTGTTTTGTATATGTTTTATGAATGTTTGATGCATATATTTAGGATTTTTAAGTTTTTGTATTGGTATATGGTGTTTGTTTCTTAATTTTTAATATCTCATAATATATCTATGTGTATACCATGTGATTGCAAGATGCTCTATCTGAACCTTGATGGCATGGAGAACTAATGAACATATTACTCATACTATATTGGTGTATATGTAGACTGTGAAAGTGGATTTGCCTACGATGCACTACTAGTGGATAACTGTGTAAACTTTCATGCAAAAATCTGAATTGGTTGTCGCTCTGAAACTACACTTTGAGTTGTCTAATTTCTTGCAAATATATTATTCGATGTTTAACTAAAGTTGAATTTTGATCTCTATACTAATTTTCATAAATATTAATTAGTTGTTAAATTGAAACTATAGCCTTGGGTTGATAGTTATTCCCAAATATCTTATTCAATTAATGCATAAGAGGTGCATTTTGATCTTTGTAATTATTTCTAAATATTTTGATTGGTGTCTATACCAAAACTGTGCCTTTGGGCCTGTAATTATTCCCAAATATCTTAATTGGTGTACACATTGGTGGTTCATTATAAACTCTATGAATTATTTTCCATTGCTATTGAGGTTGTGATTTAGGAGACTATTGATAAATAGCCATCCTAAAAGTCATAGGGCTCGTATAATGAGTAACAAATGGTTCCTTAGAAGGAACACCCTGGGATAACTCTATCATAGTAGAGTGTGATGTAGGGGAGTATGATGAATGGGTGCCTGATACCCCTATGTGAACTCTATGATGAATATGATAACATATTAATTGATTTGAGCTCTAAGTACATAACAATGATCATCTGAATCTCTATTAATCTGATCAAAACAATAATAATACTGCTTATGTGGTACCTGGTGTAAATGGTGAGGTGTATGATGAGTATTTGAATGAAGTGTAACCATCCCATTATCTAGTAGTGGAATCAAAATTTCATGAGGCCCAACCTTATCTAAAACTTATATATCCCCTCTGCATATATCCTATGTTCTACTCACTATAGGTTGTGCTATATAGAGTTTCTCTTTTCCCTTACTGAGTAATTTTATGGGTTGCTTAATTTCCATTGGGTTCTGAGTTAGAAGTGTAGTGGGATCTTGTACCACATTGGATGACTGAGGTTCTGAAGGATCTAAAGCCAAATCTACCTCTGACTATGTAATAACTAATCCCAATTGTGCCTCCAATGAGATAGTTACATGCATAGATGTCTGAATGATTTAGATGTTTGATATAACAATATGTTCTTGAGAGGAATAATTAAACCTCTAACAAAGATGTATTACACTTTTAAATCCATTGGTTGATAAATTAACTGATGCAAACAAGCCTTAAACCATAGAATTTAATATGAGGTAGGCTCTGTCTCACCTGGATGTAGTGAAGGTAGCCTCTCATGTGTGACAAGTGGTCCATGCCTAAGAAAAAATATCTCTAGATCCTCATATGTATGTAAACATGCACTAGGGAGTGTATGGTAGAACTAATCTAGTGCTTTGTCCTTTAGTGACTTTGGAAACACTTGTAGTAGGATTAACTTGTTTGTAACATGAGCCATGGATTTCTCATAAGCTTGAAGATATAAATATGGATAACCTTGTTTATCAAATATATATAACATTAGTATCTGAAAGTTATGTGGAAACCTCATAGTTGAAATTCTATGTGGAATGGAATTATGATGGATAACATTGGCATCATCCTGAGATCTATATGCCTCATTCTCCAAATTGATATGGTGTACTTGGTTTTGTAAAGAAACCATAACATGCATTAAATAAAGTAACACTTGTGAAGTTATATTATAATTATCTATGGGTTCATTTAATGCTTGAATTTTATTATTTATCTCATCCATTAGTATATAATATTGGAAATATTGTTTAGGAAGGGTTTGTGTGCTCTCAATAACCTTAGGAGGTGTGATAGCTTAGACCTGGTTAGAGGGAAATAAGCTATCACCCTCATTTGGGTTTGTTTGGTTGAAGGGGGTTGAAGGGGCTTCATTGTTATCCTTTGTATTATTAGTTTTAATAGTAGGTACTTTATTTTCTAGTGAATGAAAACTGTGCACATAAGAATAAGTGTGTGTGGGTCTTTTAACATGTGATCTAATGTTTGGTTGAACAAGATAAATATGTGAAGTAAGAGAAGAAGTAGAAGTTGTAAATTATATGTTATATTCATCATAATCACAATAATTTTCATTATCCCATTGTTCCTCAAAATCAGATTTTAATTCATTTGAAGAGTTAAGAGTAGAAGTATCATTCACATGCTCATTAAGAGAATAAGGAGAAAATTTTAACTTTTCACTACCATGAAATGTATCATCTTGTGTAAGTGTAATTCAAGGTATTTAAATGTGTACTAGTAATTTTTGAAATGCAAGCATGCTTATCATTTTCTATTTGAGTATCAAGGGAAGGAGAAGTAACAATCATGTTTTCTTTTTGTACATTATGACATATAGGGGGATATTTATAAATATGTGCATTATCTATTTGTGGAAAAGAATCATTTCATTTAGCTTCAAATGTGAATGAAGGTGATAAATAAATTTCATCTACCTTAGTTTTTGTATTGTGCAAAGGTGTAACATTTTTTGTATTTGCATTTTGAAATTTAATTAAGAAGGGTAAAGAAGATGCATTATTTTGATCTACTTTATTTGAAGCATGTAGGAGTGATTTTCATGTAGTGCACTTATATTGATTTATTTTGAAAAATGAATTAGTAAAATTAGTTCAAAAACTAGGATCAAATTATAATAAAATACTACCGACAAGACGTTCTTTTGGCATTATGTTGTTAATTTGAGTTATAAGAAAAAAAGAAGAGGAAGAGGAGGAAAGAGAAGATGATTTATCTAATATATCCTCATGTTAATTTGTATTATCATTTGAATAATAATTCTCATATCCATAATTATAAAAATAGTCATCATCATCATTGTAAATGGAATCATTATCATGCTCTAATGTACAATCTTAAAAAATTATCCATTCCTTATTATAAACATGAGAAAAATTTAAAATTGCGTCAAGTGGATAAGGGATAGAAGACTTTGTACATGCTAATTTAAACTTGCAAAAGAAGATAATTTAAAGAATGATTAATAAACACACAAGAGGTAGAATATGATTTAACATAAGTATGTTTGTAATGTTTATATACATAATATTTTCAATCTTTTATCAAATACTGATGCTTTACATCTTGTAGGAACCCATTGAGATTCAACCTCTCTGAGTGCACATCTTAAGGGTTGCATTAAGAAAGGGGTGGGTAGACCTTTGGTGCTTTAAAGGATTTTTGTCCCTTTTTTATCCATTATTACCAATCCAACCAAATCCCAAAACCTTTCACAAAGATACTTATTTTCCCTTGAGTATTCCTCAAGTCTTTTCCTCTTTCCATTCCTCTTTTTATTATCTTAATACCCTTTTGGATAGTCAACTATATTGGATTGATTGGGATGATCTAGTATAGTTTAGGGATATTCTTTACTTTCTTAGCTTGTTATCCATTTGGCCAACCTAGCTCATACCTAGTAATTTGTCTCTGAAAACATATCAAATCGACTAGGTCAACCTTGTACAACCAACATTCTCAAAATGATTTAGGGTAAGACTTACTTATATATAAAATATAATTTTAGTCATTATTCATATGTGTAATCAAGAGTTATTATTATACAACAATCTCTTGCGAAGCACCTTGACCAAGGGAGAAATTGAGGCTCAATGGGTTCATTTTCAAAGGTAAGTATTCCTAACTTTATTTATCCTTTGTAATAGTAGATATACAATGCATTTGTATTCTTATCCCATGTATTAGGATTTCATATATATTGACATGAGTATATGTCTCCTAATAAATGTTTAGTTTAGTTTTTTTTAATTGTTTTTAACCCCCACTTTATGCCACAAGCTTTGGTGTGCACTAGATTAAATTTTACTTTCTTGTTATTAGAATAAATGAATGTTTTAAACCTTAGGACTCTATTAGGGTTGTTGTGTGATTGTGTTAGAATATAGGATTTAGAACTCTTCATATCATGATGTGCTGTAAAAAGTGATCCCTTAATTAGATCTATAAGATCCCCATATTGGTCATGCTCCTGCTTAACAAGTGTATCCCTAATCAAAAGTGTAGGTATGTTTAATCTTCTCTGATCCATGATTATTTATAGACATGATGCATTTTTTATTGCATACATTTTGAGTCACCATGGGTTCATTAGAATGTATGCAATTAAAAATACATCATGTCTATAAATCAATCTTATGTTGTAGAAGATAGAGCATACCTACACTTCTGATTTGGGATACACTTGTTAAGCAGGAGCATGACCAATATGGGGATCTACTAGACTCAATTACAGGATCACTTGTCACAATATATCATGATATTAAGGGTTCCAAAGCCTACATTCTAACATAATTACATAAAAATCTTAATGGATTTCTAAGGTTTAAATTATTCACTTATTCTAATAATAATAAAATAAAATAAAATCTAGTGCACACCAAAGCTTGTGGCACAAAGTGGGGGTTAGAAACAATAAAATAAATATGTATAAAGAACTTCAATTAAAGTAAGTATGAGTAACACCCTAATACATAAAATATGAGATATAGTGTTATTTGAGCCAACACTTATGCTACTTCTATCTACTAAAAGAGAGGAGGAAAAAATTAAAATATACTTACTTGAATGTGAACCTATCGAGACTCAATATCTCCCTTGGACAAAGGGGATTTGAAAGAGGTTTTTGTTGTTTGTAAGGATCACTAAGAAAGGCCAAAACATCCAATACTTATCCACAAGACTAGATTCTCCAAATAAGAAACCTAAGCTAAGTCTCCTCAAGTAGAATGATGGAAGAGTAGATTGTGAAGAAGCATGAGTGAATAATAACTCTTAATTACACATATGAATAATGATTGAAATGATCTTTTATATATAGGAACATCTTACCCTAAATCATTTTGGGAACATCAATTTTACAGGGTTAACCCAATCAACCTAGTGTGTTTTCAAGGAAAAATTACAAGGTCTAAGCTAGGTCGGCCAAAGGGATAAAAAGCTAAAAAAGTAAGGAATACCCCTAAACTATACTAGGTCAACCCAATATAATTGACTGTCTAAAAAGGGTTAAGATAAAAAAAGAGGAATGGAAAGAGAAAAATATTGGAAGAATACTCAATGGAGGATAAGTAGATTAGGGGAAAGTTTTGGGATCTATTTGAATTGGTAATAATAGATCAAAAAGGGATAACATTCCTATGAATCACCAAAGGTCTACCCACCCCTTTTTCAATGTAGCCCTTAGGATGTACACTCAGAGATATTGAGTCTCTATGGGATCCTACAAGATGTAAAGCATCATTATTTGATAAAAAGTTGAAAATATTATATGTATACATATTCCCCACTCGAAGCTCATCACATATCACTAAGGTGTAATAGGGGATGGTGCTTTGAGAAAGGATACAGTAACACATAAAGCTGATGCTTAAAAAAAGTCACAATATTTTAAAATAAAAATAACTAAAAGTAAATGAATGAAAAAGAAACTAATCTAAAAAGTAAAAATAACTAAAAAAAAGTAATGCATACCTTAGCTTACTTTTATCATGGAATGGTTGTCTACTATGTTATTAGTTTTGATTGTTTAGGGCATATAGACTGTTTTAAACAAACCCAAGAATATAAAACTAAAAAAAAAAAAAAAACACAAGAAAAGCCAAGATAGCTAGTGTTATGAGGATGGGACATATTTGGGAAACTTGGAAAGATGGGGTGATAGATGCTATGTTAGATCAAATGACCAAGTTAAACAATAAGAGTAAATTGGATAACCAAAAAACCAAGCTTACTAAAGATTAAAAAACTCAAACAAGCTATCCTTAAGTAAGAAAGACAAACTCACCAAGTCAAACCAAGGATACATGTCAAATAAGATGGTAAAATAAAAACAAATTAATGTTAAAAGACTAAACAAAAAATGATAAACCAACATTGATGAATGAGTAGTACCAATCTATGTCTCACTCAATAATGGAAAAAGGGGTATGAACTCAGGTGTCTGTAACAACAAGACAACAAAATCATGACAAATTGTAAAAGGAAAGTAAATTAACTGTAGAAATGTAATTTGATGATGAAAATAAACTAAGAATCCAAAGTTTCTCAAACATGTTGTTTCGCTCTAAGGATAGATAAAACTAAAACAAAGTAGTGTTAGCATGTTTTTAAGAGGTGAAGAAGAAGGAAGTACAGAATATGGAAAACAAGTTTAGAATCATAATTTATCTATCAAGGGAGGAAATTAAATGGGTGGAGGGGAGAATGAAGGAAAAACCAAGGTAGAGGAACTCTTTATTGAAGTCAAGACACTCAACTTAGGTTTGTCAAAATAGAAGGACTTTTAACCTTAAAGATTCTGAAAAACTTCTCTTATCTACTCAAGTCTTAGGTCAACAAATGGAGTATATAGATCATCCCATGAAGGCTATATACATGAAAATTAAAATGGACCTACATCCCCATGATATTTTATCTATTATTTATGACCCTTACAGAGCCATCCATCTACTGTGAAGATTGGGTACTTATATGAGAAATTAGGTAGCACTATAGAGTTTTTTTGAAATCCCCTATTCCAATGTATTGGCCTACTGCACCCTAAATAACCTCAACTTTATGTGAGGCCAATTGTAGAGTTTGAGATTTGATTAGAGATAGGAGATGTGCTTAGAATCACATATTTTGGTGTGATTTTGACTTTTAAGATTTATATGTTTCCTTTTACATATCATTGCCTTTTATTTCAAATGATTTAGATTTTAAAAATTCTAATAGATTTTTCTATTCCTCCTCCATACAGATTTGGAAAACCAAACATGGGTGATAAAGATGAATTTCATTTGAATACTTTGGATAAAATTTATAAGAGAGAGAACTTCAAAGAGCATGGGGTCTAAGAATCTTGTAAATCTAGGTGAAATAAAAGTGCTATCTTGATTTCGACCTTGTTTTATCCAATGAGAAGTGAAAAGAAGGGGAAATTAAGAAGAGTGACACATGGAATAATTTTAATTACTTTAAATCACAAAAATTT
The DNA here is from genome assembly GCA_037957365.1 of Torreya grandis. Classification (NCBI taxonomy): domain Eukaryota; kingdom Viridiplantae; phylum Streptophyta; class Pinopsida; order Cupressales; family Taxaceae; genus Torreya; species Torreya grandis. Next base: position 5,237,452 of record JARHVA010000147.1, on the reverse strand, counting down.
GACAAAGGGAAAGAAGGGATATAATAATATTAAAGTGTGATTCCTTATCATAAGAATGAGGAAAATGGAAGAAAACATGCTAACATAGATTGTTATGTAGATTTCATCTAACAAAAGAAGTAAAAACTTAAAGTTTGAGAACAAGGATCAAGAACATGAAAAAGTGGTAATTTTATGATGAGGGCCAGGTCCTATCCATGATCTTATAAAGAAAATCATAAAAGAGAGACCCATGAGGGTGCCAAAAAACAAGAGAAAAATTAAAGTGAGGTAAGAAAAGAAATAGTAGTATTTTGTGAGGGATGTCTTATCCACAGTCTTACAAAACAAATCACAAAAGAAAAATGTAAAAGATGCAAATTAGCATTAGAAATCAATAACAATAAAATATAAAAACAAATAAAAGATGGTGGTTTTGTGAACAATGTCGGGTCCTATCCACAGTCTTATAAATAAATTCACAAAAGAAAAACCCAAAGGGGGCAAAAAACAAGAGAAAATGCAAAAAGATAAAGAAGGCTATGGTAAATCAAGAAACTAAAAGACCAAAAGGGAAAACTAAAGGTTTATAAAAGGAAGAAAACTACTGTAAAGAGAGAGAACCATGCTTAGGTAACCTACAAAAACTATTAGATAGATATAGATAGAAAACATGACAAGTAAATGTTTAGGCAAAATAATTGGTGGGTTCTTTGAAAACATGGCCTTCATTGGTTTGAAGATGGTAAGTGTTTGTAATAAGAATGTATTTAACTAAATATGGGCCCCATCATTTTTTGGCATTTTTACCTTTTTTGTCATGGGTATAAATTTAATTTAAGGACAATATCACCAATGTTAAAAGTGTGGAATTTAACATGTTTGTTATGTTATCTGGTGATGAAAGCCTTGTATTGGTAGTTACATTGCAAGGTGAAAAGATGATGTTAATTAAGTAGATCAAGGGCATGAAGGTAAGCATCACATAATTATTCATCAAGAATAATGCCATGAAAAGATATATAAAGATATAGAAGCTCAACTTCCAAAGGAAGAACTGAATTCGAACTATAGACTAGAGAAAATGGAGTTGCCCTAGTGGCAGTGTGTATGTTAGTCCGATAAGCCCAAAGTATAGGGTAAAGATGAATATACCAATCCATGTAGTTTCATGAATTATATTTTGGATAATTTTGTTGATAATTTTATTAGTGGCCTTATTTTGACCATTACATTATGGATGATAAGGCATGGAAAATTTATGATTGATCTTGAATTTTTTGCAAAGTTGTTTAACATGTTTATTTTTGAAGTTACCACCATTGTCATAAATGATGGTATAGGAGATGAAAAGTAAAAAATAATTTGGTTAAGAATAAATTTGGAAATGGTAAGACTAGTTACGTTAATGAGGGGTATGGCTTCTACCGACTTGGTAAAATATTCAATAACAGTGATGATAAAGACATGCCCATCTTAGGAGCAAGGAAGTTTACCAAAGAGATCAAACCCCCCATATAGAAAATGGCCAAGGAGATTCAATAGTTTGAAGTTCAACAGAAGGAAAATTTATAAGATCATTATGAAGCGAACAAGGAGTACACTTTTTAACATATTTAATTGCATATTTTTCAAGAGTAGGCCAAAATTAACCCATACGTAGACATTTTCATGCTGTAGCATGTCTACTATAGTAATCACCTCAAATTCCCTCATGTGCTTGTTCAAGAATAGGAGGAACCTCATCTTTCATAACACAATGGAGTAAGGTACCTTTAGCATTGTGATAGTAAAGGATGTTGTGTTGAAATACATACTTGAAAGATTGTTTATGAATGAATGTATTTTCACAAGAGTCTAAATTATGAGGATACATTTGGTGTTCTAAGAATTGAATGATGTCTTTATACTAAGAACTTTGGTAAATGGTAACAACTTCAATATGACAAATAAGTGAATCTGTTAGTTGAATAGAAGATAAAGATTTTTTTATTTGTATAAGAAAAGAAGGATTGAAAAGAACTTGATGTGGATTAAATATAGAAATTAAAGAGGCAAGAGAATTAGTAATAGAATTTTGATCTCTAGGAATAGGCTCAATAGTGAAACAGATAAAATCTTTAGCAAGAGTGGTTGTAATTTGATGATAGGTGATAATTTTCTCACTTTTACATTGATAATCACCACTAACTTGATGACAAATAGATTGAGAATCACCTAAAGTATGAAGGTATTGAATGTCTAAGTCAAGATCATCTCTCATGCCTAAGATAAGAGCTTCCTACTTGGCCATATTATTGGTGACATCAAAAGTGAAGCAAAAAGCTAAAGGAATGATCTTACCAAGAGGATTCATGAGAATGCAACCTTCCCCATCTCCTTGAAGAAATTTAACATCATAAAAGTAAAGGGTAAAAGTATCCTCATGCAAGTCAACATTGATTTCAAGAAGCTCTTCGATAACTACCTTTAATTTAGTTGTATTGGAGGAAGTAAAAGATTCATCAAGTTGATTGGCTTCAAGATCGATAGCAAAGTTATGAAAATAATATTTAAGAGAGATATCTTGATTAAGACCTTCAATGTAAAAGATATTGTCATTTGGAAGGTCATATTGAAGGGAAAAAGTGGATGGAATGGGAATTACAGTAAGTTGGTTAGCTATGACTTGCCCTTTAATAGATTTTCAAGTGATGATGTAAAGATCAAATTATATATATAATACCATCCATCTTCAAATTACATCTCCAAGAAGAAAGGCTTTGGAGAAGAAATGATGAAAAAGGTCAGAATGAATGATGACATAGGTAGTTTGGTAAAGAATATAGTGAGGAAGCTTTTTAGTTATAAAATAGAAAGCAAGGAAATCACACTCAATTTTGGTATAACATGTTTCATAGTTGATGAGGCCTTGGATAATGTAGTAGATAACATACTCTCTTCCCATATCATCTTGTTGGGAAAGAATTTTCCCAAGTGAAATAGGTGTGGAAAAAGTATATAGAATCAAAGGTTTATCATTGGAAGGAGAATGAAGTGTAGGTGGATGAAGCAATAAATCTTATCAAAGGCTTTTTGACATGGATTCATCCATTCTAAAGTAGTAATTTTATTGAGAAGGGAATTGACAGAGTGAAATTGATATGCCATTTTAGGGATGAAACAGCTAATTGTCCCAAGATTACCTAAATAAGTATGATTATCAGGAATATAATGAGGAATAGGCATGTTGGTAATAGCAATAATTTTAGTAGGATCAACATCAATTTCATATAGAGAGAGTAAGAATCTTAAATTTTTTATAGATGTGACTCTAAAGACACATTTTTAAGGATTAAGTCTAACTTTATATTTAAGGAGACGTTCAAAGATGATAACAAGACTAAAGAGATGATTTTTATGATATTTGGATTTAGCAATAAGATCATCCACATAAGTTTCAACAATTTTGTGAATGAGATCATGAAAGATGTGAGTCATTGCATGTTGATAAGTGGCTCTAACATTTTTGAGGTAGAAGGGCATTTTGAGATGGAAATAGGTGCCCCATTCCATGGTGAAAGTAGTCATATGTTGGTCTTTGTGAGTGATATGAATCTTATTATATCCCAAAAAACCATCCATAAGAGATAACATTTTGTAACCAATCATGGAATCACCTATGGCATCTATTGAAGGTAAGGGTAAATTTTTCTTAGGATAAGAAATATTAAGGTTTTAGAAATCAATACAATGTGAATAACTACAGTGACTTTATTCCAAATGGGAACAATGTTGAAAACCTATTTAGAATAATCCACTAGTTTAATAAATTTAACATCGAGTAATATGATGATTTTTTTATGACATAAGGCTGAAAATTTAGGTAAAAAATTTATTTACTTTTGATGCATAGGCTTGGCATTAGGATAAGTAATGATATTATATACCACTATGCTAGGGTCAATGCTAGGCATGTCCTCGTAGGACCAAGTGAAAGCCTCATGATATTTGTCAAAGAATAAGCTAACATTATCATGTTTAGTAGGTGAAATCTCTCAAAAAACTATAATTGGTCAAGGACAAGATGGTGTACCATATTCAATGCAAGTGGTTTCTTCAATAATCATGGTATTATCATCTTGAAAGTGGTATGGTACATTAGGTAAGGCTGAAATTGGATTTATTTTAGCATCAATGCTAGCAACAAAGTTGTTGAAGCAAGGAGTTTTAGTTTTGAAATTTCCAAGTTTATGATGCTTTCAAGGAAGTTGAGGTTCTCAGGCATGAAGTAATTCAATAATATCTTCATCACTAGGAAAGATAGGAAGAGGACCATAATATTCAACATCTACTTCAAGATTAAGAATTTGATTACCATGGCTATCATACTCAGAATGAATTTGATGAACATTGGTTTCCTTGGCATCAAGTGTAATTTTGGGAGTAAAAGAAGTAGATGGAGTAGAAGAGATTGGTGTGTGGGTGGATTCAGTGATGGGAGAAAGATTGGATGTAATTATTGGATTGATAGGTGGTAAAAGAGATGTAGAGATTTTTGGAGGTTTGGAAGGCATAATTTTCTCTACCACCTAAGGAGTACCAATAAGAGAAGGGTTGATGGGAGGCACATGACCTTCAAGATCTATGGTATGATCTACAAAAATGGCATGCACATCCTAATTAAAAGCATGGATTTGGGATAAAATTTTCTAGTAATACTAGACATCCAAGTCTCAAGATTGAGATTGGGCCATGATATAGTTATCATCATATGTTGGAGAAATCATACAAGCTTGAGAATTAGGGGGAGTTTTAGAAGGTGAAATCCCAATGTTGTTGAATTTACAAGGAGACATGTTGAGAGGATCTTAAAATAATTTATCCAGTCTAAAATCATTGTAAGTGAAGGAATCTTATGATAAAGAAGGATCTTGAGCATTACATGGAGGGGGGAAGTTGGTAATCTCATCAATAAGAGGAATAATATGGTCTCTTGGTAATAGAGAAGGAGGAAATGATTGAAAAATATATGGAGGTAACTTGGTAGTATTGCAAGTCTATTGCAATTCATTAGGCTCATCATCATCGAGATCCACAAGAGTAGCTTGTAAATTATAACTCATATTACTGAACTCAAGTAAAGGAGCATTGTTAATTTAAGGATTTATAGGAATATGATATTGAGGTTTAGGATTAGGAAGTTGAATGATCCATGGATTGGCATCGAATTCATGCTTGTACCATTTTCTATTATGTAAAAATTTAATACAATGATTACCAAAAGAAGCAATGGCCCTCATTCAATGAGTCCATGGACGACTAAGAAGGATATTGTAATATAAAGGGAGATCAAGGACCATAAGCTTGGTTTGAAAATTCTTAGGTCCTATGGTTAATGGAAGCCAAATATAACTAAGTGGATTTTTATTTGTCTTATCAAAACCATGATAAGTAAGATGAGTTTGCTTGAGATTATCCTTGTTATAACTAAGTTGTTGTATAAGCCACAAGGATGTCACATTAATATCAGAACCTTCATCAACTAAGACTTTTTGGATAAGAGTGGTATTAATTTCTATTTTAATAAAGAGTGATGGATCATCGGCATGAAAAATAATTTCATCGTTAATCATTTCCTTTTCAAAAAACTCAATAGAAGGATTGGAAGGACACAATGTTTCAATAGTGTTGACATTAGTAGGTTGAGAATCAATAGAAGGTGGTTCTTCATTGATGGAAGATGGATATTAAATTTCTTGAAGTTATTGCATAAGGAATTTATGATGATAGGATGAAGTGTGAACCAACTCCATAAGAGGAATCTTGCAAGGCATAGAGTTGAGTTCTTCAATAAAAATCCAATGAGATTTAGAAGAACTAGGATAAGTTTTAGAAGGTAAATTAGTTTTAAAAATAATAGATGTGGTTAGAGGATTAGAAGGATGAAGTTATTCCTTAGGTGATTTTGAATCAAAATTAGAGGTGGTAGTATTTTTAAGAAGTTGGTTTTCTAAATATGGCTTTTTAAGATTGGTAACAGGATCTTTGTGAGCCAGTTTATGATGATAATTGACCTTGGCATTGTTGATATATTGAGAGTTGTTATAATATTGGTGATAATCAGCATCAATGGCATAAATATCTTTGACATTTGCTTGATTATTAGAAAAATATTTTTAGTTATTGGAGGTAGAAGATTTGAAAGTTTTTTGTTTTTGGGAAGCACTAGTGTATTCTTGACGATAAAGATTTATCATAACTTCATGATTGAATGATTCATCCAACATATAAGAGACAATAAATTTATTGATCCCTTTATAGGATTCATGAGAATTCCCAATGTCAGCATGGAACTGGAAAAATAGATTCAGGTCATACCACTTAGGAAGAGCATTGGGATAGATGAAAGGTGTTGAGGGTAGTAAAACCTATTTCATTTTCTGAATTGAAAGAGGTGTATGAGAAGGTGAAGGAAGATCTATTTTGGAAATTCCTTGTTTGGTTTGTGGATTATTATTATGATAGAATTATATGTTTGGAAATATCCATTAAAATTTTTAGGATTAGGTTTGAATTTACTCATAAGAAAGTCTTGATGCTTAGCTTGATCAAGAGCTTCATTAAGTGTTTGAGGAGCAAAGGTTCGAACCTTATATTGGAGAGTAGGAGTTAAGGCCATGATAAAGATTTTGAATAGATTATCATCATTCATGTTATGATCAGATTTATGAGATAAATATTTCAATCTTTTAATAAATTCATGAGTTGATTTAGTGTGAGATTGCTTAGCATTGATGAAATGACTAAGACAATTTTTGGGAAGATCATTGTGCTGAAACTCTTTAACCAAAGGATTAACCAAATCTTCAAGTTGCCAAATAGAATGTTGGGAAAATTGATTATACCATTCTAATACATCATCGGTAAAAGTTTTGACTAAGAGTTTAGTAGTGGTGAATGTATTAGTTTGGATCCACTCTTTGTAAAGGTTACCAAAGGCTTTAAGAAATGAGGCAGGGTCCTTAGTCTCTTTTTGAATAGTTATAAGCATCTTATTATTCATTATAGGTTGAGGAATAACATTACCTGAGGCATCCCTAAGAGGTGGAGGAATATAATTAGGATTAGATTTAGGATGAATAGTTGGAGGTTGATTAGCCACATTGATTAAGTGTTTTTAAAGTTTGGTTGATGTTAGAATTTTTCATAATGTTCATATGTTGAATATTTGGGATAAAATTTGGGTTGTATCGAGAGGTGGGTCGGTGTTTGTAGGAGCATTCCACAAATTGGTATTAGGGGGAGGATTTTTAGAAGAAGGATTACTAGTGGGATTGTTAATTAAACTTGTATCAATCAATCCCACATTAGTTTGAAGATTTTGAGAAGTTTTCTGGTAAGTATAGAAAGGATAAAATACATCAACTTCATCTTGAGGTGTTATTTTTACCATGTTGTAGTTTATAGATGAAAGAGGAAAAGAGGTGCCCCAAGAGTGATGGCACTCTTAGGAGGAAAAGCGAGGAAGAAATGAATATCCCATATAGTATCTAAATATATTCAAGCTATCCAAGAAGATTCTAATAGGATATTTCATTTTGACTGAAGAGAGATGAACATAATGCAAAATTGAAAAGATAAGGAATTAGATTGACAAATAAGGAAAGCAAAAAACAGTATAGGGTCAACCAAGCATAGAAAATAGAACCTATAAATTGTACAGGGTCAATTGGGTTGATCTAGTATAATGAACAGAGGTAGGAAAAAAATGGAAAATGAAGATACAAACTATACAGGGTCAACTTAGTCTATCTAGTATAGTGAACAAGAGATAAAAAAGGTATAGGGTAGACTAGGTCAACCTAGTATAATAGACAGGGAGAAATAGAAATATGAAAACAAGTTATGAGCTAAAATAAATTTTTTTTTGTAGCTAATCTAGGAAAGAAAGAATTAAAAGGAAAAAATAGTTAATTGGATCAACATTGGCCAATCCAATTGAGGCACACAAAATAAAAACTTGAACTAAAACTGGATAATGAAATTTTTTTCACACATAATTGAACAAAAAATAAGAAAATAACTTAAAAAGTAAATCTAATTAATTTTTTAAATTGATTATTAATTAGATTATTATGAATGATTTTAAATGTGATTGGAAGTTGGCTATAAGTAAGGTACTAGATAGCAATCTAAAGATGGTTGTAGGTAGTTTGGGATAAAAGGGACTATAGTGGCAATGATACAGGTTTGGTATTAGGGCCTACACCCTTACTTCATACACTACAACAATAAGGGTGTATGGTGCTTAGCTAGAATATATCATTGACCATGTTTTATACTTGACCAAAGCATCAAGTCGGCTTCCCCCTTGGTGAGAAAATCTAAGTAGGTTAGCCTAGGGTAGATTAAATGTTGAAGTGCTTATTTTTGTCTTTATTATTTGGCTATGTGTGCATAAAATAGAAATAGTGAAACTAAGTGATTATTAAAAAAAACTTAATGAGACTATGTGAACTATTGTAAACATGCAAACAACAAGAAAAGAGATGTGTGAGCTAATTACTAACATATATAAAGTTAATTCCAATCTGAAATAAGGTATAGTGTTAACAATATATGCAAAAAATACAAAATAGGATTGATAGGGTCAAACCTATAGTATGGAAGTAAAGTTTGAAAATGAATTGGGTCAATAGTGTCAATCTAGATATTTTAGACAACATACAAAACATAGAATTGGGTCAGCAGTGTTGATCTAGTTGACTGTGCAAGGGTAGTTTTAAAGACTACAAACTATGAAAGGAAATACATAAAAGAAATGAAATAGAGATGTAGAAAGGAACCTTGGTGGATCAAAGATGTAATGAAGATTCTTGATGAAGAACCTTGAAGTATGCTTGAAAAACCTATAAACGGGGTTGACATAATTGATCAAGCTATACAAGAACCTAATAAAAAAGTGATGAAACTATAAGGGGTCGATTGGGTTGACCTAGTAAGCTGAACTAGGTGTCTAAAAGGCTAGAAACTTGTATTGGGTTGATCTAATTTCCTATTATTGGAAAATTGTGTATAGATAAAAATAACTAGGTTAATAGAATTGATCCCGTCTGTCAAAATATATGATAAAAATGATGATCAAAATAATGACTAAAAGAATGAAAAAGTGAAATAAATCCTACAAGGGTTAGTTTCACATCAGGTTTAGTAGAATTCATGCATTCAAAAATGCATCATGTCTTTAAATCAATCATGACTTAGAGAAGATAGATCATACCTACACTCTTGATTGGGGATACACTTGTTAAGCAGGATCATGACCAATATGGGGATCCACTAGACCTGATTAGGGGATAATTTGTCATAAAATATCATGCTAGTAAGGGTTACAAAGCCTACAGTCTAAAATAATTGCATAACAACCCTAATGGAGTCCTAAGGTTTAAAACATTCACTTATTCTAATAATAAGAAAGTAAAATCTAATCTAGTGCACACCAAAGCTTGTGGCACAAAGTGGGGGTTAGAAACAATAAAACAAACATGTATAGGGAACTTTAATTAAAGTAATTATGAGTAACACTCTAATACATAAAATATGAAAGCATTATTCGAGCCAATACTTATGCTACTTCTATCTATTAAAACAGAGGAGAACAAAGTTAGAATATACTTACCTGAATGTGAACCTATCGAGACTCAATCTCTCCCTTGACCAAAGGGGCTTTGCAAGAGGTTGTTGTGGTTTGTAAGGATCACTAAGAAAGGCCAAATCATCTAAGACTTATCCACAAAACTAGATTCTCCAAATAAGAAACCTAAGCTAAGTCTCCTCAAGTAGAATGGTGGAAGAGTAGATTGTGAAGAAGTATGAGCAAATAATAACACTTGATTACTTATATGAATAATGATCAAAATGATCTTGTATACATAGGTGGATCTTAGCCTAGATCCTTCTAAGAACATCAGTTATATAAGGTCAATCTAGTCAACCCAATGTGTTTTAGGGACAAATTACTAAGTCTGATCTAGGTTGGCCAAAGGGCTAATAAGCTATGAAAGTAAAGAATACCCCTAAACTATACTATGTTGACCCAGTGACTATCTAAAAAGGGATTAAGATAAGAAAAAGAGGAATGGAAAGAGGAAAATACCAAAGGAATAATCAAGGGAGGAGAAGTAACTTAGGGAAAGGTTTTGGGATATAGTTGGATTGGTAATAATGGAGCAAAAAATGACAACAATCTTTCAAAGCACCAAAGGTCTGCCCACCTCTTTCCTGGTGCACCCCTTAGGGTGTACACTTAGAGAGATTGAGTCTCAACAGGTTCCTATAAGATGTAAAGTGTTAGTATTTGATAAAATGTTGAAAATATTATGTATACATAATGTGTGAATTTGTTAAACATATATTGTAATAGAAAATAGGGTTGGTTTGAAAACCCTAGTTGCCAATATTTGTGTATAAGGACCTAGTATGTGGATCTAGGGTTTAAAGTGAGGGTTGTGTTGTAAGTATTTAGATTGAATTAAATAAATAAAACCCTAATATTTGAATTAATTAAATTAGATATATTAATCCACAAAATAAAAAAATAAGATTTTTGTATCCCTAATTTAATGTGAAAAAATTAAAAGGTAAACCCTAAGGAAAAATTAGGGTTTTTAGAAGCCATGTTCGAAGGAAGATGGGTTCACCAAATGTTTTAACTTTTTAGAGTTTTAATATGTCAATATTAATCTAGATTAAAGGGCTAGCTCTATAGTATATCAATAAAATAAATTGTAATTGATTGATTCTATGTAACTTTTTAAAAATAGTAAATATTTGGATATTTATAGAGCTTCTTGCAAATCTAAATATTATAAATGACTAAGTAAACAAAGAGGAATATTTCATCTATAGAATTTTTTTATTATTTGGATGTTGGTAATTTATCCTATCAAGGACAAATTACTACCCTTATTATCTGAAACTTTCCATAGAATAGTCAATTTCCCTTTGCAACTTGTCAAACTAGTCAGTTATGGTCTAAAAGTGCAAATTTGGGTAAAAAAATGCCAAAATGGGGTTAAAAGTGTCAAAAATGATATCAATAGATATATAAATATGCAAAAATATATTTAATTATGTTCAAAATGGTCTAAATATCCCAAGTCCTAAGTTTCAACTTATAAATAGTTCATTTGGTATGTTAATAAGTCAAAAGGGCCCCAAATTGGACTCCCACGTGCCAAATTTGCCAAGTAAAAGTTTAAAAATATGAAAATTTCTTGGATTCCACGAAATTTTTATCAAATTTTCTTTTCCAATTGGTGGAAGGCCTTGGTTTCCTTTTAAAAGGCAAAAAGAACTTTTTTTCCTCCATTTTTGAAGCAATAGTATAAAATCCATATGATTCCATACAATATAGGGCTAGGAAAGTCTTTTTAAGGATATATTAAGGATTAATTATGAGTCTCAAGGATTTTAATCACCACACAAGCCCTAAAATAGATTTGTTTTGATTTCCTACTTATTGGCACAAGGTGACATGCCTGTAGGTTTTTTGTTGGTACAGTCTATTGGAAGAAGGTACAGATCTAAAATTTTGGGTGAAGAAACTATATTTAGAGGGATTTATGATGGTTCAAATGGTTTTTCAATTGGATTATCTAGGATTAAGAACCATCTAGTTGATGTCAGGGCAAATTCTACTGCTTAGCAATTTCTCTTCACTTGGGTAGAGTTTTTGGAAAATTAAAATTGTTTCAAAATATTAAATACTTTCCCTACCCTTGAATTTATTTTTGAAGGTTTTTTTATTCCAATTTAGGGTCAAATAGAGGCGTCAAACTCATCTAGTTAAAGAAAGGGTAGTATGAGCTTTAAGGAAAAGTTGTATGGTCCATAAAGAAGGAGACAATCTCAAATTGTCAAGTTTTTGTGTCTTTCAAGCTTTTCCATCAAGTTTTCATGATTTTTAATCACTATTCTTAGAGATTCTTCAAGTTTCATGTCTAGGGAAGCCAATCTCCATGCTCTCATGTGCCAAAAGGAGCTAATTTAACATATATTAAGGAATTCTTGCATATTTTGAGGTTTTTTGAGAAAACCTTGACTTAATTCAATCTATTTCATTTTTATAATGGCCTCCAAACTCATGTGTTGTGATGTTTTAGTGCCCATTTTTGCTTGTGACTCCTTAACATTGTCTTGACATGATTCTTTACTTTCTTTTCCACCTCCATCTCACTCACCTCCAAATCACTACCATCTCTTTGCCATATATCACCATGTTTTATGTTTTCCCCACTCCTCCATTATGTTTTTTTCATCATATTTACACCTACCTTCATCCTTATCACCCTTACACTCATCCCTATAACTTAGTTTCATCTTCAAGAAGCCAAAGGTTGATCAAAGGCACTATCAAGCATATTAAGGAGATATGAGCATAAGCCAAGCATCATGATACAACCATTAAAGATAATTCACAATAGTATATGATAGTCAAGAGACTTATACAAGTTTGACCAAGGAGATAGAGAACATGATAGATTCTTGAAGACCTATACATAATAAGTCACCTTGTTTCATTTCAAGAGAGCTAAGGTTGATTAAGGGGTAATGTGAATATGAGATTAAGAGTTTTCAAGAATTGGATAACATGAAACTATCAAGGAAATCAAGTGAAATCATACAAGTCTCAGGAGTATCATCTTAAGATGATTGCATTCATGGTTGTAGTAAGTTTCAAGTAGTCTTATCAAGTATGAGAAGTAGAGCAGGGGTCATATTCAAGCCAAATGGACCCTCCAAACACCTTAAAATGGATAATCTGTACAATGAGCTTATGATACACATGAAGTCAAGGTGGTATTGAGATGTCTCGTATGGTTCATATTTTCCCATGACCTAATAAAAAAATTAGGTTACCTTATCAATGATTTAGTCCATCATGATGACCTCTCTAAAACTTATTTCAGTATTATTCCATACAAATTCATCTATAGGCCTTGGCCTGTAAAAGGAAAATCTATTTGGTGGTATACATAGACTCTTAAAGATAAATAGAACTGTTTGGAATTCTAATACATGGACATAGTAAATGATGACCTTTGTGAGGAGGGTGGATATCCACAAGCATGCCCAAAGTTCAAGAGAAGGTAATATATAGTGGAAGGGTAACCTACAGTACCTACAATACCTTACATTGCTTTGTATTCATTTATAATTTGAGGGTATAGGGCCAACAAGGGAAGCTCCTTGACGGTATGAGGATATCAAATGTAAGGTAGATGCAACCTTGAGAGATTTAAGTGATATAGATGCAACCTACAATCAATTGTAAAGGAATATTCACTTACAACTAGTTCCCTTTGAGTAGGCTACAGTCAAAAAGAGGGTTTTGAATACCCCAAGTGGCTTATTATCATCTCTTAAAGAATATAAAACATTGATAACACTAGCTTTAGATAAGAGTTCCTGGAGCTTTGAGCCTAGTGATCAAGCATAAGAAAGTGTGTAGGTTATTCAAACATCATTTACGTTCATCAAAAGGACACTATCATGAAGGACATAATCTAAAGATTGAGGAACAGTCATTTCATTCATGAGTATAATAAAATATACAAATGATCTCATCAAGAAGTACATGAGAGAGGGTAAATGATCTATAGTAATATCCAATGACCTCTCTAAGGCTTATGACAATAATGATCCATACTGATGGAATGAACATAGACATATACCACCCTTATGAGGATTAAACATGATATCAAGTTATTCATAGGGATGGGTGAGTAATATGGGTTTCTCAATCCTTGCAAGTTTCCATTCATGTCTTAATTATTTAATAAGGTAGTTATTGTTTGTATTTAGGATCACCTATAGGCTCAAATGAACCCTACCTACACTCTCAAAGATGATTACAGTCAAGCAAGGGCAACAATTCAAGGGAATGGGTTCTTTTGGTTTGAAATTTCAAAAAATGTATTGAAGGAGGTTAATAGGTTTTGAATGAAGACTCACTAACAAGTGATAATGGTCTTCAAATTGATGCTAAGTCCTTCATGATAACCTATAGGTATAGAAAAATCAAGCTACAACTAGCTCTCATATGGAGACCTATAATCAAGAAGGTATGTTAATTGCAGTCAAGGGCCATCCAAGGTTCAATGAGGTTAATAAGGATCATTATTTAAAGCAAGGATGCTGCATAGTCATGTGAAAACTTTATTGAGGCCAATGAGAGACAAATGTTAAATCCTACAGGCCTGTACAGATTTCTCTGACAAACTAGCAAGGGTCTAGATTCCAAGGAAATCTAGCAAAGAGATTGGAGACTTAGGAAGCTATATTAATGAGAACCTTATGAATTATGTTATGAGAAACTTCAAGGAGTTTTATATTGTTATTAATATAGGGCTAGTGAGTCACAAGTGAACCTAAAACTACAAAAGGGCACCTACAGGCCTGTGAAGCTTAATTGCCTATAGATTGAACTCTTGGATGTGTCAAAGAGATGGTTTTGGATGAAAAATGTTTGGAATTGAGAGGGTTATTATGTAAGTGAACATAAGATAAAAATTATTTTGATTCAAATGATGGATTGTATGAGAGCCCAGAGGTTTTTAGGTTCACCTACATGACTATATAGGCAAGCTATAGCCAATAAAAGGACACAATTAATTCAAGAGGTTTCAATCATAGGGGCCTAGAGTGAGGTTTCTTATTAAAAGGATGCTAAAATGAAAATGATATTTTATTTATCTAGATCCATGATATCCTAAACATAAAAAAGTCTCAGTCAGAGATTACATCAGATGGTGACCTATAGCCATGTTTTGGGCAAGGCCTGCAGTCAAAACAAGGGTTTCTTTAAAGGTAATACTTATTGAAGTTTTCTTGTGAATGGGAGTGTTTTATGTTTTAATGATATTTAAAGGTTTTATGAACCAAATATATTATTTAAAATTTTTATTTAAGTGATATAGTCATATACAAATAAGCTCCACCTACAGTTCTCCTAAAAGCACAGTCATCCTTCTTGGTTGACAAATAGGTTATGGACATATCAACCTAGAATGTTTCATTTTGCAGAGAATATCTCATGGGAAGATGAGATCAATATGTGATTACAGAAATAAAGTTAAGGAGGTTTTCAAGAATAGTGAAATATTTTATATGATAGTCATCAGGATCATAACCCAAGACACAATAATATGTTTACAAAGTGGGGGTTAAAAACATTTAGGTCATGGAATGACTTATGAGGTGATTAAGCATATCCAGTGACCATGTAAATTTTAAGGAATTGTAAAGAGAGACAAATTAATATTTTATTATGACACAAGGGTAATAATACATGAGACATTGTATGGAATATGTCATTTGAGAAGCCTAATTTCCTTCTTAGAGGTCAAAGTATGCTTGAAAATAGGGGTGGAGGTTGTTTCCAAACTCTTAGAGAGACTATTGAGATTAATTAATATGATTTTGACCTTTATATCCTATAAATACAAGAAATTAACCTTCAAAATGTGAAAACTTAGTAAAAAATGTAGACAGTTCATGCACGAAGGTCAAAATTTAGACAAAATTTAAGATTTTGGGAGCTACAAGTGGAGTTAAGACCTAAAATTATTTAAAAAATTTCATCATGAGTTGGAAAAACATTGTAAAAAATTTCATAAATAATGTACAAGTGAACATATTTTCTATTTTTTCTCAGACCTTAGCCTGTTCGTTGAAGATCACCATTGGAGCATGCTTCATCCCGAAGTGCCTCATAAGCTTCTAGTGATAAATAAAAGATTGATAAAAATGTAATGATGTTTTTACATCATAATTATACCTTTTTAGATTGTAATATCTCCAATTTTTATGCAAACCATGCTCACACAGTGTTTTGTAGGCAAACAGGCACTTAGGCCAAAAAGGGCATTTTTGATTTTTCAAGAAAAATGGATTTCAAAGTGTTTTGATAAATTTGTGTAGGTAATATAATTATTTTTTTAGTATTTATGAATCAAGGGAAGATTAATTTTTATTTTTATGAAGTTTTCCACTTTTTACAGTTTCGGCACCCTTCCAAGCCATCTGTTCAGATGCTCATTTTGTTCACGATATGTGGAGTTAGGATAAATGATCCTAGTGTGTTTTGAGGACACCTATGAAATTGTAATTAATGAATAATTTAGATCATTTTAGGGGCTATAATTTTTGAAAAATCACTAAGAGCATAGGTAGCTCAGAATGCAGTTAATTTTTTGTAGGCAAACTTCATTCACATGGTTATTTTTCATATCTTTCACATGGGAGTATAATATTTTCAAGGATGTCAGAGGGATAAATGTGATACACATAAATGGAAGTGGTTTAATATTTGGAGATATGTACCTCTTGGATTATCAGTTTGAAGTTCTAGCTTCAAAACCTTCCTAAGTATCTTAAAAACTAGTTTTGAGATAAATGGATTTTATTGTAACCAAATCACCATGAATTAACCTAAATTTTTTAAAAAAATATATAAAACTTTTATAGGATTCTATAAATGTGTTTTTAATGCATGGAGCTATATAGTTGAGGGTAAAAATCACATTTTTTGTGGAACAAAGTGTGTATATTGAAGTACAAGGCAATTTAATAGAATATAATAATTGGAGATTAAAGCTTATAACTATTTATTCATATTAAAATATTCATTTGGTCATTAATCATCCCTGAGGTACTCTTATCAGATCAAATAAAATGGCCATTCTTTTAGAATTTTGTGCAAAATTGGCCTAGTCAAGTATGTTGACTAATTGGCAAAGTTTTTCTTGTCAAAATCATAATTTTGATGATGAAGAATTATTTATCAGGTGTAATTTGTTTTTGTTTTAGGTTTCATGGATTATTTTGCATATTTCATGGTGTCCAAGTTTGAAAAATAGACCTATTTGGCTTAACTAGTCAATTTGACTTAATTGATCAAGTAACCAAGTTTGAATTTGGCATTGAAAGACTATTCAAGGAGTTCATTTGAGTTTCACCACCACCTTGCTACTATTTCATGGAGATTACATAAAATTCTCACTCACTAAGATTTAAATGGAGTTATAAATTCAAGTTTTGGCATTAATTTTCATGCAAAGGGGGATGTTCTTTTGTTCCAACTCAGCTCTCAAGCACCTTAAGTGGAGTTTATGTTTGAAGTGTGGCATAGCATTCCATGAAAGAGTGTTTGAATTGTCAAACTTGGGCCCACCTCCAAAATTCTATGCCAAACGTGGACTCATGCATGCAATTTGGAGTTTGGATATTTTAATGTTTATTTAAATACTAATCTTTCAAACTTGGCCCTACCACTAAATTCCTATGCCGAAGTTGAAAAGCATGCAAATTTTGTAAAGGGAAAATATTTTATTGAGTATTTTAAACATTGTAAAAGGTGTTAGATCTTGAGTTAATCAACCAAGACTAACCCTTCCCCTTTTTGAATTCCACATAGGCTGTTTTATGTTGGGAAGACATATTTATTGGCTAATCAAGCCATTTTTCAAAAAATGCTTGAAGTTTTAAGGAAGAAATTGTAAGCTGGACCATTTATCAATAAAGAAGTTCTTGTTCTAAATCTGAGTTTTGACTAAATAATAGTGTGTATTTGATTGTTCATTAATGTATAAGTGAGATTTATCTCTTTTTTTTGGGTCCCTTCCTCACCTATCTCTCTCTATCTCACCCTTTTTTAGGTCATTTGAAGAGGTTTTCAACCCTTCATCTGAAACATTTTTGCTTAAGGATAAAAATATAAATTTCATTGATTATATGTGTGCATTGATTCCAGTAACTTCAGAGGATTTGTTTTTTCTTAGTTTAGGGAGATTCAGGTTGATAATGATTTCCCTTTGGATGAGCTTCCTGTGAATGATAATGGAGAAAACTTAAAGCATTTTCTTAACCAAAGAAAAAGGGCTGAAAAAAAGATCAGTACTAAGGGGGTAGAAACTAGAAGTAGTAAAAAAGACTAGCAAACTAAGGTGAAACATCTTGCTTATACTTAGGATAAATCTAGAAAAAGAGACGAATAGTGTTTTAAGGTGAAATCAGATATTGGTTCTATAGACAAAATTGGAAGAAGATCCACTAAGAAAACTAGAGAGCAAGAAAGTATGCAGAATATTGCTGATGGTGGGCAGGCAACTATTCTGGATTTTACCCCTAAAAAATAGATATTAAATCTTTACTTGGTATATTAGGGGGCTGATTTTAAACATGATATTGATGTTATCCTTGTTTAACCTGATTTTGTTGCTAATTTTTATTAGGTTTTAGGAATGTTCATCCTAGTGCTTGGTAATGCTTTATCTTTTTTGATTCTGTTAAAGGGTTTTAGGGTCCCTTCAAAACCTATTTTTACCTTAATCTAAAACTTCAGAGGATTTGGACAATTCAGGTATATCACCTCCTTTTAATTAGAATTTATTTTAAGTTCCCCTTTCCCTTTTCACCCCAAAGTCACAAAACTAAATCACATTAATTCATATATAATTGATAAATCAAAAGGGAACCAACCATCTCTTGAGGTTATTCTCATCAAAGAGTCACCCACACTCTGAGAAGTTCCCATTTTATTAGTTGGAGTGAGGGTGTAATTGCACATCTTTATGTAGGGTGCACTCTAGAGTGATAAATTTTTTTGGCACACCCAATGGGACCACTTATTCACATTTTTGAATTATTATCTATGTATTTGAATATTTTATTTATTTATATATTTTCATTTTCAGATCTATATATTTTTTATGCCACCAAGATTTGTCACAAGATCATCTGCAAAAGGGAAGGAAACAAATTTCTTTGAATTGTCTTACCAATAAAAGAAAAGGAGACCTTCTCAGCCAAATCCAAATCCTACACCTTTTATTCCCCCTGTTGTTGCACAAAATCCTCCTATTTAAGCAAATATTGTTTAGCCAAATATTGTTATAAATCATATTCCTTAGATGGCTCTTCTTAGAAGACAAGATTTTGTTGCATTCAATGGTGGAAGTCCTCTAAATCTCAATTAATGAGATGATATTCCAATTTTAGCTCTGAAGGCTCTTCCATATTTTACAAGAGAAAATCCAATAACTCCTATATAACATATTATAGATATTTCTAATATTTTTTTAGTTCATCATGTGACACATGAAAATATAGAAATGAGGTTGTTGGAAACTTCTTTCAAAGAGAAGGCACTTCAGTGGTATAAAGGTTTAGCTCCTGCATCAATCAATAATTGGGATGAATTTGGAGAAGTTATGTGCAAGAATTTTGAAGATAAAAGTGATCATATTTCACTTATGGAGTAACTTAAAACAATTAAGAGATTCAACCATGAGTTTATGGTGGATTTCAATTACAGATTCAAGAAGACTTGTGATAAAATTCCAACAGTGATCAAGCCTACACCCAACTATGCTTTTTTGTATTGTCTAAAATCTCTTAATTTAGATGTGGCTGTAATGATCCAATTCATTTGAGGTAATACTTTACTTGAAGCTTTTAAAGTAGCAATAAAATATGAAAATTTCCTTATACAAGTAGGCAAGTTACCTCCAAGACCTCCAATGCCTCTTTTTCTAGAGATCCATCTTCCTGCTCCAACTATTGCTCCAATTCTAGAGTCATCAAAGTTCCATAAAATAGAAGGTGATAAAATTGATAGATTTGGGAAGATAGAGAGTCTTCTTAAGGCTCAAACCAATAATTTGGTTGTAATTGAGAGGCAACAAGCTCCACCATATAGGCTATATCAGAATACTAATCAAAATTATCAGCTCAATAGGCCATCCTATCAATCCAATCAACAAGGTCAAGGGATGAATTTTCAATCAAGGAAATATAATCCTAATGCTTTGAGAATTTTAAGAGCTATAGTGCTAACTCAGAGAAATTATGCTCAAGAAGGATAATGGAACAATCAAACAACATGGCAATGGCTCCAACTGGTGAGATTCAATCTTTCATGCAATAAATTTTAGTTCTTCTTTCATTTAAAAACCAACCACCTACTTAGAATAAGGAATCCTCTCTACCCTATGGAGACATTCCCTCATTCACTAAAGTAAAAGTGTCAAATCAACAAAGAGAAGGTAGTGGTAAGGCACATACTAAAACTACATTTGTGAATTTTCAAGAAGGTGAGAATTCTTTTGAGCACTTGGTTGCAAATCTAAGTCAAGATATACCTAATATTTATAATTCAATTTTAGCCCATACTATATCCAAGAAAAGAGCAATTGAAGAAGGTTCAGGTCTTGAAAGCTCAAATTAGTTTTTTACATAATCATATGATTAAAATGACATATTGAAATTTCAAGTAAAACCTTACAAGCTAGTCCTTTCATATGATGACTATGGTTTTGTATAAAATGATTGGAACAACACAACTAATATGCATGATGAATATAACAATATAATTTAGGGTTATGACATACATGATTTAGAAATTTCATAGAAGCATCCCATTTATTAGATATTGGGATTATAGTAGCATATTTTCCTTTTAACTAACACATTTGTTAATTATATTATATGCTAAAATATAAAAACATTCAAATAAATCAAAAATACAAAAATATTTAATATTTACATATCTACTAGATTTTGCATATATGTTGTTTATTTTATGTTAATAAAGAACAAATAATTTCCTTTCTATACACATATGTTTCATAGATACAAATGTGATACATGAATACACTAGATAAAGGACACATGAACATATAGATGTTGGACCTTTTCTTCCACTCACATGACATACTATGTTGGGGGCATCTACTACATTTATCATGATTGATACAAGTTACATTATTTTATGATCATTTTACATTATCATGTTACACATATATACTAACACTTACACATTTCTGTACTCATTTTCAGATATCTCACCATGTGCTAAATATGATATATTATAGGATATTTTGCTAACACATGCATGCATGAACTAGTATGATATGATTATATTGGTTACTCATATAATTCACTTATTCATATTATCACATGGCTTACTTGAGTGTAATTCTTTCTTGCTACCTTGTTTTGATTGTGTAACATTTGATCATGTTTCTTGAGTTTTGTCCACAGTGCCACTGAGTGTTGACTCTTTGGTATGCATAAATTTGAACATGTCATCTCTTTGAATGTGTAGAGTTTTAAAACACACCTTGTCTATGGTCTCTTTAGACCTATTTTACGTGACATTGAATGATATTTTATATGTGTTTGATTATTTTATGATCTTGTGCCTATTTTTCTTAGACATTTTCATGATCCATATAATGCATCTTAGGGATTGTTGTGATTGGATACTATGAGATTCATTGATACATATAATTATACATGATAAAACTATAATATGCTTCATTACTACATGATTTATACAATTATGACATGGTTATTTTATCCTTTTGAGATAAGGTGACTACCAGATTGTATTCCCCTCATCTTAAAATTTGGGGCATATCAATGGGGTAATGTCATAGATATTTGAGTCCACACACATAGTTGGAAGAATTTGATACAATTTTCATGATTTAGATACATAATTGGGATAAAATCTTATGTATTTGACACCTATTTTCATATATTTGGGGTAGAGTTTTTTAGATTTGAGACAAATATCATATACAATTTATAGAGTAAAGGTTACATTTTGATAGATAATTTAGCTAAAAAAAATTATAGGTGCATATGCCATGAAAATGCACTAAATCATAGATACATAATCAGATTATAGATCAATTACAAAAGATTTGATGAACAGGTTTGAGAAATATTCACTCCTTTCACACTATAGATTGATGCACCAAATTTTTTGAGATGCACTAGTCAAGTATTTATTTTTATATAGAAGTTATCTCCCTTTATTAGTGAAGTTGAGACTTAATACCCTCGATGAGCACTACTCCCATTTTAAGGTTGATATGGTTACACCATTTAGTTTTGGCTAGATTGGTTATATTATATTTACACTTAAGTTATGTGATTTATATTCAGTTCTCTCAATGGCCTTGACACAACTCATCCTCACACTATATTAGGGGCATGATCACCCTACAATTACATTATTCACATCTCCAAGGTTAACTTGTGAACCTCTATCTCCAATGCTTCATAAATGAATCATCATCAGCAAAGAAAAGTACCAAATGGAAAAATGATTGCATCAAAACACATGTTTAACTATTCATCTTCATATTATATGCACTAATTACACTATAACATTCTCTTAGTTTCAGATAATGCATAAACAACAAATTCAAATAGGGTTTAAATAAAGGCAAGATTTTTTATACACACCAAGATACATATTTCATTTCTTTAACCTCATAATTTCATATTTATGTATTGTTGGATTAAAGGGAGGGAAAATCTAGATACTAAAATGTAATTTTATATGACATAATAGTCTTGTACACTTGAAAAATACCAATCATAACTCAACCCTTTAGTTTACGACCTTCTGTTACCAAAAGGCTCATATTCAACATATCACTTTGCCTAATTTATCATCATATAGTTTGATCATAACATTATGATGACAAAGACCACATATAGCTTATATATGCATAAAACCTAATTTCTATCATGCAAAAATAGTTATGGATCTTCAATTTTTTTTTACCCTATAGAACACTAGCTTCTAGATTAGTACATTACCCTCGACACTGGTGTCTCAAATCTATTGCTAGAGTCCCTGCATTCCAAATGATCAAATTAAAATTCTCTAGATATGTATGGGTCATATTATTTATTTATTTAACCTTCCTATGAGATTATTTAAAAATGTGTGGTATAAATACAAATCAAATATCATTCATTATCTATCTATAAATCACATTTAAAGCCCACACTACACTATTGAAAGTCACTTTCATAGTTGAGATATAATGTCCTATTCATTCCTACTTATAAATTAGTCATAGGGGCACTCTTCTTATAGGTCTGAATCAATCAATGTGCAACCTATGAGTAGTATTTTTTAAGCTATAAAATAAACCACTAGATGCACTAACATATAACATAGTGAAAAATTATTCACACATAAGCTATAAATTAGTTTACGACCTTCTGTTACCAAAAGGCTCATATTCAACATATCACTTTGCCTAGTTTATCATCATATAGTTTGATCTTAACATTATGATGGCAAAGACCACATATAGCTTATATATGCATAAAACCTAATTTATATCATGCAAAAATACTTATGGATCTTCAATTTTTTTTAACCCTATAGAACACTAGCTTCTAGATTAGTACATTACCCTCGACACTAGTGTCTCAAATCTAATGCTAGAGTCCCTGCATTCCAAATGATCAAATTAAAATTCTCTAGATATGTATGGGTCATATTATTTATTTATTTAACCTTCCTATGAGATTATTTCAAAATGTGTGGTATAAATACAAATCAAATATCATTCATTATCTATCTATAAAGCACCTTTGAAGCCCACACTACACTATTGAAAGTCACTTTCATAGTTGAGATATAATGTCCTATTCATTCCTACTTATAAATTAGTCATAGGGGCACTCTTCTTATAGGTCTAAATCAATAAATGTGCAACCTATGAGTAGTATTTTTTAATCTATAAAATAAACCACTAGATGCACTAACATATAACATAGTGAAAAATTATTCACACATAAGCTATAAATTAGTTTACAACCTTCTGTTACCAAAAGGCTCATATTCAACATATCACTTTGCCTAATTTATCATCATATAGTTTGATCCTAACATTATGATGACAAAGACCACATATAGCTTATATATGCATAAAACCTAATTTCTATCATGCAAAAATAGTTATGGATATTCAAATTTTTTTGACCCTATAGAACACTAGCTTCTAGATTAGTACATTACCCTCGACACTAGTGTCTCAAATCTAATGCTAGAGTCCCTGTATTCCAAATAATCAAATTAAAATTCTCTAGATATGTATGGGTCATATTATTTATTTATTTAACCTTCCTATGAGATTATTTCAAAATGTGTGGTATAAATTCAAATCAAATATCATTCATTATCTATCTATAAAGCACCTTTATAGCCCACACTACACAATTGAAAGTCACTTTCATAGTTGAGATATAATGTCCTATTCATTCCTACTTATAAATTAGTCATAGGGGCACTCTTCTTATAGGTCTGAATCAATCAATGTGCAACCTATGAGTAGTTTTTTTAAGCTATAAAATAAACCACTAGATGCACTAACATATAACATAGTGAAAAATTATTCACACATAAGCTATAAATTAATTTACGACCTTCTGTTACCAGAAGGCTCATATTCAACATATCACTTTGCCTAATTTATCATCATATAGTTTGATCCTAAAATTATGATGACAAAGACCACATATAGCTTATATATGCATAAAACCTAATTTCTATCATGCAAAAATAGTTATGGGTCTTCAAATTTTTTTTACCCTATAGAACACTAGCTTCTAGATTAGTACATTACCCTCGACACTAGTGTCTCAAATCTAATGCTAGAGTCCCTGCATTCCAAATGATCAAATTAAAATTCTCTAGATATGTATGGGTCATATTATTTATTTATTTAACCTTCCTATGAGATTATTTCAAAATGTGTGGTATAAATACAAATCAAATATCATTCATTATCTATCTATAAAGCACCTTTGAAGCCCACACTACACTATTGAAAGTCACTTTCATAGTTGAGATATAATGTCCTATTCATTTCTACTTATAAATTAGTCATAGGGGCACTCTTCTTATAGGTCTAAATAAATCAATGTGAAACCTATGAGTAGTATTTTTTAAGCTATAAAATAAACCACTAGATGCACTAACATATAACATAGTGAAAAATTATTCACACACAAACCCACATAAGGGGGAAAAATACATTAGTCTGAGGACCTCTTTAGAGTATATGGATATTAGGTAGTTCTCATTGACACAGGGGTCTTAAAATTTAGCTTGAATTCATTTGATCCCATTAACCCTTGTTTATTAAGGTGACATGGCTTAATTAGAGGACCTATGGTTTTGAGAAAAATATTGATTTTTGGAACCTATGCGTGTGATATGGACTGATAACCTATAAGGAAAAAACAAACCCTAACATATGCAAATGACTATTATAGAAAAGGATCTATAAGATGAGTTAGATAAAAGCATTGAAATTAGGTTAAAATCTTGGACACTAATGTCTACAGTCTGAAGCTAATGTCCTAGTTGATAAAAATCTAATTTACATAATCTGATGAATCAAGGTGACTCATTAGAGTGTCTTCTTTTGCACCTATTCCTATCATATATATATATTCATATCATTTTATAATCTAAGTGTTATTTCTCCTTCACATTACTAATTTAAAATATTTTTTGGCATTGTACTTTTATATATTTAGTATATTTTCAAATTTAATATATTTATTAGAATATTATAAATCTAAATTATTTAATTTGTCTTCTTTAAAATAACTTATTCAATAATTGATTAGGATATTCCCCCTACCCTTAACACAAAAATGGTTAAACATAATGAAATTAGAGAATGTCCAATTCAATTTCAAATATTGAATATGCTTTGAATCAACAAGAGTGAATAGTAACCAAAAAAAGGAAAAAATCCTTTTGCCTAAGAATCTAAAGGAGGGTATGTACGCATATATGAAAGTGGATATTAGTTGCTTCCAAGCTATGCTATTTATTTTAATAATTAATTTAATTATTGATGCACTATAGGTCATACATTAACTATCCAATGCCTTTGCATAGTTAATATACAAGTAGTTCATATTCATATTCATATTCATATTCAATGTGGGAAAACCCTCCATTTTAATGACTTTGCATAGGTAATAAAGTTTAGTGGGAATATCATTGGCCATAACTATGATACATTAATTACAACCTTAAGTTTAATTAATTACAACCTTAAGGTGCATTAATTAAATCATTAAACAAGCATCTCAATTAGATTACACATTGGACAAGAGTTATCACATTTGGTACTATGCTTATTTGAAAGAAATCTTCTAAATTCATCTCTCCTTAATTAATGAGTTTACCTAATAATTAAAACCCTCATTAGTCTCAAGGGATATAAAACTTATACTCTTCATCTAAAGGAATCTTATTATTATGTGTGCATACATTTTTTTTCAATACTTAAAGTGCTCATTGTTTAATGAAATTTTGAGATAAAATTTTTATTTATTTGAATTTTGATTGGTCAAAAATGTTTAGGATATTATTTCACACATTATTTTTTTGAGGAGAAAATTTCACTAAGTAATTAATTTATTCAGTTTTATCTATTGGCACATGTTTTACATTAATTGAACCACAGAGGAAAGGCCCTAGATGTTGAGCACCCTACATGATCATGTAGATTTGTCATGGTACAAAATTAGACCTTAATTTCTTACCTATGTTAATATGTCATATTAAATGCTTATTTATAAGTTTGTAAGGTCTCAGATATCATAAATTTTATAATATAACCAATTATATCATGAGAGGTCATTATATGCACTTTTAAAACCTATGATTAGAAATTGACCCTTAGAGTACCAATACATAACAATAAAAACCCCATTCATAATTAAGTGGTAAATATATTCATATTTTTAAAATTCTCTTTCACATTCTTTACTCACCTTATTCAAATGTGTGAAATACTAAGTTTTTATTTAATCACTCGAATATAACACCACAAACCTTCAAAGCAAAAATTTAGGGCTCATTTTATCAACATATATGTTAATTCAAGAAGATAATAGAGGCCTCCATGATTATGAAGAAACTC
Source organism: Torreya grandis (assembly GCA_037957365.1). Classification (NCBI taxonomy): domain Eukaryota; kingdom Viridiplantae; phylum Streptophyta; class Pinopsida; order Cupressales; family Taxaceae; genus Torreya; species Torreya grandis. Next base: position 5,210,666 of record JARHVA010000147.1, on the reverse strand, counting down.
CTAATTTTCCTATGGCTACCTAGTGTAAACCTTATAACTACTATGCTACCAATGTAGATGTTATGACAGCCATGCGACCAAACATAGTGTGATAAATACTTCACCTTCATAGACACCTTTGTTTGAGCTCATGTGATAGCTTTTGTGTCTTATTAGAAGTTATCCTCTTGAATTATGACTTGTGTAAGCTATGGTTATTGAAACCCCCTTCTAGGAACTTGAAAAGTAACACAACATAGGTATGCTCTATATTGGTAATTTTATTTTAATTTTTTTCCTTGGGTTTTATATCCTAGGTATGTATATATGTTTTAAACATTTGTTTTACTAAGTTACCTAAATATAATGGTCCATTTTTATTTTTGTTAGGTGAATACACCCTCTTCAAGTTTATCAATGAATTGGGTAAAATTTTGGCAAAAACTATAAATTCCAATAAGACTGTAATCTTAAAAGCCTTAAATTAGGCTTGGGAAGAGTTGAATACAATGATGGATATATTATTGGATAGATTTAGGATTGGTGAATGGACAAAGGGATTGTTGCAAAATTTGCTTATTATTGCATTAGATGTAAAGGTATACAATCATTGCCTTAAAATTCATCTGTACTGCTATAGATTGAAGACCAAAGGGGTTGATTTATCTAGGGAGAAGTTTAACATTAGTGAAATTTACTTGAAAATGATGTGGAATAGACTTGGTTTCTTGGGAAATGTTTTGAGGCATGGACACAATATTATTTTCTTGGTAAGTAGATATCTTCTTGCTTTATTATATTTAGTTTATTTATCTTAAGGGATTACATTGTAGAGTTTGTATCTTTAAGGAAAATTGATATACCAACTTGAATGGATCCCAGATTCATTTGGAAAGGTCACTATGCTTATTAAACTTAGTTTAGATAAGAACAAAATTATTATTTTTCCTAGTGTAGTAGGACTTTATAGATTGACCAAACTAGATTTGCACTCAAATCAGTTGTACAATGTTCCTAATTCCATTAAAGAGCTCTCTAGTTTGATTGATTTAGATTTACATGGAAAATATTTAATTAAGTTTCCTTCTCTTATTGGATATATTTACACCCTTGTAAATCTACATGTGAGTGCAAATATTCTTTTTTCATTATTAGAGTCCATTGGTAGGCTAAAAACTTGAAAATACTAAAGGTTAAAAAAGAAGTAATTGAGGAACTTCCATATATAATCAGTGAATGTTTAGCTCTTAATGAGATTTAAGTACCTCAAATAATTTATATAAGTTGTAAAGCTTGTGTCTTTGGTGGTCTTAATATTGCATAATAACATAATAAAAATCCTACCGACTACTATGGCTTCATTAACAAGCTTAAAATGACTTGATGTGAGCTTCAATAAATTGGAGTCAATATCAAAAAGTTTATGATTTGTAACAAGTCTTATCAAATTGAATGTTGGTAGGAACTTTATTTATTTTCATTCTCTTCCCCAGTCTATAGGACATATTTATACGCTTGAGAAGCTGGATATCAGTAGCTATTATGCTTAAAAGGATTTATATTATTATTGTCAAAGAGACCTTGTATACATGATTGATATTTCAGTCTTTATCAATTATTGATGCTTTCTCTATTTTAGTAACCCATCGAGTCTCAATATTTTTAAGTGCACACCTTAAAGGGTACACTAGGAAGTGGGTGGGTATGCCATTGGGGATTTATAGGATTGTTTTCCCCTATACCACCATTTGTTCTATACACAACCATGTCTTATACAATTCCATAAGATTTTACAAATCTCTTACATACTCCTCCAAGAAATTCACTACCTTAGTACTTCGTAAGCCTAAAACCCTTTTTGACAATTTATAGTACACTGTCAGCCTAGGTCAACCCTATATTCAAATTGTTAAAATTTTGTTACCGGTTTAGGTTAGCTCTGGTCAACCTAGATCAGGACCTAACTTTATTTTATAAAATAATGATACATAGTAAAATTAGGTTGACACTATCAGATAAAATTTTGGAAAGGTTTAGGGTTGATTCAACTATATATACACACATTCATTTGGCCATTTCTTAGATAGAGAAGATAGTTAATTATTCATTTGTGCTTCTTTATAATCTAATCTTTGACCATTCTACTTGAGGATTTATTGCTTAGGATTTATACTTGGAGAAGAATCTTGTCTTGTGGAAAAGTTGTTGGGGATCAACCAATAATATGATTACACTTATGAAAGCAATAAACCGTGGAATTAAATCAGATAGATAAGTAACTAGAATGATAAATAGCAAGAACAAGAGATACAAGAAACCACCCTGAAAACTTGTATTAAACTTTTATAGAAGGAATACAATTGAAGAAACTTCTTTCTTCCACACCTCTCTCAGATGCACAAGATCTCTCTCTAGATCTCTATCCCTCAAGAGCTCTCCCTCTCAAGTACAATCAACTCCAACAACTTGGATTGATTCACCTATACAATTCTGTATTATTCTTTCAACATTCACATACAATGAACTACGACAATAAGCTAAGAAGATCTAATTCTACATATAGAATTAGGAGACTTGAGCATGCACTTAAAACCAACAGTTAAGCCTCTTGAACAAGGGCTCTAAAAATAGTCTTACTAATAATAGAGACGCGAACTTAAGACTAAGACTTAAACTCATCATGCAAACACTCAATTTTCTCCTCGAAAATAACATTCTTGATGCACAGGTAATCAACGCTGGTTCCTACCTACTTGCCTGTGATCGACATCGGCCAATTCCCTACTGATGCCGGTTTCACTTCAACTGCACCTGATCGACATTGGTCGCTCTTGACCGACGCTGATGACTGTGTAAACCTACAACTTTGGTAATGCACTCCTTGGTGAAGCTTTTAGGCTCAACACCTTAACAATCTCCCATTTGGAGATAAACAACTACACCAGTACTTATACATCAACATCTTCTAGCTCCTCCATCTTCAACTCAATCATGAAGACCAATAGAAGTTGAATGAAGATTCAACTTCTCCTTTGTAACCAACTTGGTTAACATATCAGTAGGATTCTTGTCTATATGGATCTTCTACAGCTTCAACTCACCATCTTCCAATGCCTATCTTATGAAGTGGTACCTTAGCTATATGTGCTTTGTTCTTGAATGAAAGGCTAAATTCTTAGCCAAATGGAATGCACTCTGACTATCACTGTATAATCTACAACTCCCCTGCTCCCTTCCAAGCTCTTCTATGACCGTGTCATCCATATCATCTCTTTGCTAGCCTCTGTGGCTACAATATACTCTACTTCTGTAGTTGACAAGGCAACAACCTTCTACAACTTTGATATCCAGCTAACCGCCATTCCACCTACAGTGAAAACATATCCTGTGGTGCTCCTCCTGCCATATCTGAATATACATAACCATGTAGAGAAGTATCTGAACCTCCATAGCACAAGTGCCTATTGCTGGTTCCTCTCAGATATCTAAGGATCCACTGAACTGCTTTCCAATGTTCCTTACCTGGATTGGCCATATACTTACTTACAACTCCCACTGCTTGGGCAATATCCGGTCTAGTACAAACCATTGCATACATTAAACTCCCTACTGCAGAAGAATATGGAACCTTACTCATGTACTCTACCTCATTATGTGAATTAGGACATTGTTCTTTACTCAACTTAAAATGTCTAGCCAAAGGTGTGCTTACCGGTTTAACATCCTGCATATTGAACCATTTCAACACCTTGTCCACATAATCCTCTTGAGACAATATCAACCTGTGATTTTTCCTATCTCTCTTAATGCTCATGCCAAGGATTTTCTTTGCTGCTCCCAAATTCTTCATGGCAAATGTTTGAGCTAATTTCACCTTAAGCTTAGAGATATCCTGCATGTGTGATCTTACAACTAGCATATCATCTACATACAACAATAGAATAATATATCTACCATTATCCAATCTCTTAAAATACACACAATGGTCAGATTGACACCTACTGTAGCCATGCTTAGTCATAAACCTGTCAAATTTTAAATATCACTGTCTAGGAGCTTGCTTGAGGCCATACAAGCTTTTCTTCAATTTGCACACTAACTTCTCCTTACCTTTGACCTCAAATCCTTCTGGCTATTCCATATATATTTCCTCATCCAAATCTCCATGAAGAAATGCTATCTTAACATCTAGCTACTCAAGATGCAAATCCTCAATAGCAACCAAAGATAGTACAATCTGTATAGAAGTCATTTTAACAATAGGAGAAAAAATCTCACCAAAATCAATACCTGGCTTTTGTGTAAATCCTTTCACTACTAATTTGGCCTTATATCTCATCTATCCATTCTCACCTTTCTTCAACCTGTAGGTCCATCTGTTCTTTAGTGTTCTCTTACTAGCTGGCAACTCAACCAAATCCCATGTCTGGTTCTCTCTTAAGGACTCCATCTCCTCAACCATGCCATACTCCCACTGACTCTTAGACTCCACCTGTAATTCTTCTTCAAAACTCTCTGGTTCTCCACCATCAATTAGCAATAAATAGCATAATGAAGGGGAATATCTAATTAGAGGCTTACTTACCCTTTCTGACCTCCTGATGGGTGTCTGAGACTCATTCACAACACACTGTCCACTTAGATTCTCTGACAGTGACTGACCTCGGTCACTTCCAAGCTTGTTACTGGCCGACGTCAGTTCTACCTGATCGACATCAGTGCCTATTCTACCGATGTCAGTTTCTATATGACCGACATCGGTTTTTGTTCTACCGATGCCGGTTCTTGACCTGCTGATGTTGGTCTCTGTGTTTTCCTGCAAGTGATTATTTCTTTTTCTCACGAGCTCATTTTGGACTATCACCTCATCCAATTCTCCATTGCTTTGCCCAGATTGATTCAGCTTCTTCAGCTGATCACTATACATCACTTTTTCATTGAAAACAACATCACGGCTCCTAATTATCTTGTTAGTTCCTAGATTCCAAAATCTGAAACCAAAATCATCTGAGCCATAGCCAATAAATGTGCACCTCATAGACTTAGCATCCAGCTTCTTTCTATTTTCCTTATCAACATGCACAAAGGCTTCACAACGAAAAACTTTGAGGAATGAGAGATCTACCTTTTTACCTGTCCATGCCTCTTCTGGGATTCCACCATCCAGAGCTGTAGAGGGTCCTCTGTTAATCAGGTACACTGTAGTGTCAACAACTTCTGCCCAAAACTCTAAGGGTAGACCAACATGCAATCTCATACACCTTACACGCTCCATGATTGTTCTATTCATCCTTTCAGCAATTCCATTCTGCTAAGGTGTCCTTGGAACCATTCTTTGCCTGTAGATTCCATGCATATAACAATACCAGTTGAACTTATAGCTGTAGAACTCACCACCATTGTCAAATCTCAAGCACTTCAATCTTTTGCTTATTTCATTCTCAACCATAGCTTTCCAAATCTTAAAAGTCTCAAATACATCAGATTTCTTCTTAATACAATAGATCCATACCTTTCTTGTAGCATCATCTATGAACAAAACATAGTACTGTGATCCTCTAATAAAAGCTATCTAAGCCGGTCCCCACACATCTGTGTGAACAAGCTGCAACTTATGCTTCTTCTTTGTAGACCCAGTCTTGAGAAAACTAACCCTTTTCTATTTTCCATATACACAGTGCTCACAAAATTCTAGATCCATGCTTTTCAAATCTGAAAGCTTACCTTTAGACTTAAGAATTGACATACCCTTCTCACTCATGTGGCCAAGCCTTGAGTGCCACAATTTTGCATCCACATCTGAAGTAGATAATACAAAAGGAGAATTGTTAGTAACATAATTACATAGATAGAAAGTACCTACTCTCTTACCTCTGGCCATAACATGTGCACCCTTGGTCACCTTCCAAGATTCTATTGTGAGAGTTACTGTACAACCCTCATCCCCTAATTTTCCTACAGAAATCAAATTCCTCTTCAAGCTAGGAACATGCATAACATCTCTCAACACCCATGTGTTGCCATTCTGCATTTTCAGCTACACTTTACCTTTGCCAATAATTTTATGAGGCTCATCATCCCCTAGATACACTATTCCAAAATCTCCATGGATATAGTCACTAAAATATTCCCTATTAGGGGTAGCATGAAAAGATGCACCAGAATCTAACACCCAAGATTCTATATTATTATGTAAAGAGAATATTAAAGCATCTTGTACAATACCTGTAACCTTTGCTTCTTCTTTTCCTTCATGCTAATTGTCCTCCTTAGGCTTTGACCAGCAATCTTTGCTTATGTGCCCCATCTTTCCATAATTCCAGCATTGTGGCTTCCTGCCATTTCTGGATTTGGATCTACCTCTCCCCTTAGACTTAGATCTTGATCTCCCTTTCTTGCTCTTCTCTTTTTACCTTCCCCTGCTCTCAAAACTTAAAGCGTTCCCAGATGTCTCTTCTATACTTTTCCTGTGAATTTCCTCATTCAAGATAATACTAACAACATCCTCTACTTTTAAAATATTTAAAGCAGATGCAATATTACTAACTGCCATTACTAAGCTATGCCAACTTTCAAGCAAAGAACATAATATTAAAAGAGCTTTTATTTCATCATCAAATACAATTTTGACTGAACTAAATTGATTTACAATTCCATGGAAATCATTCAGGTGATTAGATACAGATCCACCTTCCTGCATATGCAAATTAAATAGCTACTTCATAAGATATACCTTATTAGAAGCTGAGGGTTTTTCATACAAATTTGCTAAAGTAGTCATCAACTCTACCATTGTTTTTTTCTGTGATAAATTAGATATCACAGTAGATGCTAGACTCAGTCTTATAGACCCCAGAGCCTTTCTGTCAAGAACTTCCCATTCTTCATCATCCATGTCTGTGGGCTTCTTTGCAATCCCACCTAACGGTAAGTATAGATCTTTCTGATACAGATAGTCCTCTATCTGCATTCTCCAATGTGGATAATTTTTGCCATTGAACTTCTCCATTCTCAGTTTACTTTCTCTGCCATTGCTTCTCCCACTCAAACAAAAATCCCTGCAAAAACCCCTGTGAGTAACCTATAATCAATACACACTACACAGATCTGAACCACCTGTTAGTGAACCTGAGCTTTGATACCAATTATTGGATATCAAGCTCTAAACCTACAACCAAGGCTCTGATACCACTTGTTGGGGATCAACCAAAAATATGATTACACTTTTGAAAGCAATAAACCATGGAATTAAATCAGATAGATAAGTAACTAGAATGATAAATAGCAAGAACAAGAGATACAAGAAACCACCCTAAAAACTTGTATCAAACTCTTTACAGAAGGAATACAATTGAATAAACTTCTTTCTTCCACACCTCTCTCAGATGCACAAGATCTCTCTCTAGATCTCTATCCCTCAAGAGCTCTCCCTCTCAAGTGCAATCAACTCCAACAACCTGGATTGATTCACCTATACAATTTTGTACTGTTCTTTCAACATTCACATACAATGAACTACGACAATAAGCTAAGAAGATATAATTCTACATATACAATTAGGAGACTTGAGCATGCACTTACAACCAAGGGCTCTAAAAATAGTCTTACTAATAATAGAGATGTGAACTTAAGACTAAGACTTAAACTCATCATGCAAACACTCAGTTCTGTCCTTAGAAATAGCATTCTGGACGCATAGGTAACCAACGCCGGTTCCTGCCTACTTGCCTGTGATCGACATCAGCCAATCTCCTACTGATGCTGGTGTCTCTTCAACTGCATCTGACCAACGTTGGTCGCACCTGACCGATGTTGGTGTCTCCTGATTGACATCGGTGACTGTGTAAACCTGCAACTTTGGTAGTGCGCTCCTTGGTGAAGCTTTTAGGCTCCACACCTTAACAAAAGTCTTGGATGCTTAGGACTTTCTCAGTGATCCTTAAAAACCACAACAACCTCTTATGAAACACCTTTAGCCAAGGGAGATATTGAGTCTCGATGGGTTTATTTTCAAGGTAAGTATCTATAACTTTACTCCTCTATTTTAGTAGATAGAAGTAACATAAGTAATGGATTTTGAATATATTGATCTCTCCATGAATTAGGGTCTTATTTATATATAGCTTATTTAGAATTCTCCCATACGTGTTTAATTTTTATGTTTATTACCCCCACTTTATGCCACAAGATTTGATGAACACTAGATTATACTTTACCTATTATTTACATAGTGAATATGAAAACATAGGACCTAGCTAGGGTTATTGATTAGTGTTACTTAGCTAGAGGCTTTAAAACTCTCTCTAGTGATGTTATTTTGGTAAGATATTCCTTAGTTAGGTCTAGCAGATCCATCTTGGTCATGACCCTGAATATCTAATTTATTAAAAATTAGACATGTAAGTAGGATTTACCTTCTCTAAGCTATGATTGATTAATAAGTTGGTTACATTTTCATTTATATACATTCTTATAAACTTGAAATGAATTAAACCCTTATAGGTTTTATTTCATGCATCTATTTTATCATCATCATATATATATATATATATATATATATATATATATATATATATATATATATATATATATATATATATATATATATATATATATATATATATATATTAATACTATAACAAACTTGTCGGTATAGTTCTAATAGTTTGTGCATATATTTAATACACAATTACACCAAAATGACTTTTTAATGTATGTGCAGGTCTTCTCCAAATATATGTGATTGGATTGATTAGCTCAACATAATATTCTTCTTTAGTTACATATTTTCATACATATTCAAACCAATCGACTCTGTTCACAATTTTTATTATCAACATACAGGTCTACAAACATAGTGTTAACAACTTATTTTTAGCACACAAGTTATGTAAACTCAATTGATCTAGTCAAATATATTAGTATAATATTTAAATCAACACTTGAGCATCATAATATAAATTTTTTCAATCTAAACATCTTCAAGCCCACCAAGGTTCATTTTTACTCTCTTTATCATTTCAATTCTTCATTTCCAGTACTATTTTTCACAAGTTTTTAGTCTATAAAACTATAATCCTAAAATAAACTGGGTTGACTAGCTCTACACATTTTTGTAGCATGTCTTATATCTATAAGACATAGTCAACCTTTTCACTGTGTTATTCCATTTCTTACTTCTATAGAACAAAAGTGACCTTATCAAATATATTCTATATTGTTTACATATAGTGTTGCCTAACTTAACTCTATAATATTTAATAAAGGAATTAACCTAATTTTGTTAGTAATTAGTTCACTTTTAATTTTTAGTTACTTGCATGCTTAATGTAACAAACATAGATTAATTTGGTGGTTTTTCAATTTACCTATTTAGTCACATTATTTTTTCTCTTTTACACACACTTATAAATCAATAAATCACTAAAAATTATTAAATTTTTTTATTCCCAAGGTCTACCTACTTGAATTTAATCACCAAGGGGGAAGCCAACTTGGTTTTCTAGCCAAGTATAAACACGTGGTTGATGGTATATATTGGCAAAGCACCCAACACCCTTATCATTATGAGATTGTGAAGTGAGGTGGTAGGCCCAAATACCAAGCCAATATCATCACCAATATAGATCCTTTTCAACCAAAATTTCCTAAAACCATCATTAGATTAATTTCTAGTTCTTTTTTACAACTAACTTTCCATCACATTTATTTCAAACTTTATTATAATTTAATAACACTTAGGAATGACCAATTAGTTATCATTTACTTTTAAGATATTTATTTCTCTTTGATCATTATATTTTTTATTGAAAAACTTTCATTATCCAATGTTGGTTCAAGTTTTGGGTTGTGTGTTCTAGTTGGATCAATCACATTGATCCAATTACTTGTGTGTTTCATTTCACTTTCCTAGATATTAACTTGTAAAATATTTTTCTACTTTTAGAACACTATCATCCCTATCAACATAGTATCTTATAGACTTTCATATTATTTATCTTCATTACATAGTCACTCTACACGAATATGTATCTTATCAGCCTATTTAGTTCCCCCTTTTCAAGCACATAATCAACCCATCTAACTATGTATCTTTCTCATCTGTCTAGGTTCTTCATCTACAATACAAAGTCAACCCATATGGTTTTGTATCATTTTAACCTATTCTAGTTTTATCCTTTGAAAAACATTATCGATCTATTCAAATATGTCTTTTGATTCCTATTTTATAGACATGTCTCATAGACTTTGTCAACCTAGTCAATTCTATACTAGTTAGCTGACACTATTCTATGTGTGGCTAACTCTGTTTCTATTTTTACTTCTTGCTTCTTGATCTCTAATTCTTTATTAAAGCATCATGAAATCTCATATCAGAATATTGTTGGACAACCTAAATCCATTTAGACACTATATGTTATATTATTTTCTTCCTACCTTGACTTTCCAAGAGGATCCTCACTCTTGGAACACCTCTTCTCCTCCCTAATATTTTGATTGAAACATGGTTCAAATGAATCAAACATATGAGATTGGTGGCTCAAATCCTTTTCATACTTATCAAGGCAATTCCCATATTTGAATATCTCACCATAATGTGGGGGAAATTGATACAAAATTAACAAATAACCCCATAAGAAATATGCCACTTAACAACCCTCCCCCTAATACTAATTCAAGGAATCCTCTTATCAAATCCAACCCACCAATTGATACTACTCAAATTATTGCACAAATAGTGCAGCAAATTAATATCATGCAAACATCTGACACCTCTACATTTATCCAACTATAACATCATTGATCAACATGGCTAATTAGTCTCCCATTCTTCTTCCCCAAAATAATCAAAATTTTATCCCTGCCCCACTTAGATATGCCATGGGAAATGTTAATCCCTAACCTATCATGGATAATAAGATGATTCAATAAATTGAAAATGAACCTTTAGCCTCTTTCATTATATCCATTGATATTGGTAATATATATCCAACTATTAAATATGATGGGACTAAAGACCCTGCATCTTTTCTTAAGACATTCAGTAATCTTTATAAATAGTGGATCCAAACTAATACCTTCACTATAAATAAAATTTTAGTTAAAACATTCACTGGTGATGTATTATAATGGTATAAACAACTTACCCAACATTCTATATGGCAACTGGAGAATTTAGTTAATCATTTAGTTAAATAATTCCAACACTAATATTCCTAAAAATTGTCTTAGTGATTTCATCAATGCTAAGTAATCTCCTACCAAATTAGGTCATGATTTTATAAAATGATGGAAATATTTAGATCATAAGGCCAATCATAACATGGCTGATGTCAAATTGTTTAAACTTTTCATAATAGCATTGACACCTTCACTTCAATACATGGTTTGACCTTTTGCTCCCCAAACTTTGAATGAGGCTCTTGACCAAGCTAAGAAGCAAGACTTCCTAATAAAATAGTTTGAACCTAACTCTAAAATAATCAATGGATATTTCCAACATTAAACAAATGTAATAACTAGAAATCCTCATCAACCTAAACTAGGAGTAGCTAAAGAAAAAAAACCCTAACCCTTCAATACGCCATTAATCGTGTAATAAATGAAACAAATTTTAACACCTTATAAATCATTTATGTATCCTAATAATCCCCTAAATGGTATGATACTAATAATTTTTTTGGTTTCTTGTCGATATAGGTCATTCCAACAAAAAATGTTGTGGGCTTACAATTTTTTTTATTTCTTTCATGTTAGGGAATTCACTCAAGCATAATTCCATGATGAAAGTCCATCATCAAGATTATTAATGATTCCAAAAAGAAAAAAGCTTCCAAATATTATTCCTCTAACAATTCAAAACCTTTCTCTATATCTAACCCTTAATAATCAAACATGAATGTTTTATTTGCATGTTGTTAATATTGATGCCAAAAGGGTGCATCATGTAAAGGCATAGTGGTGATTGATGTCAAATGTCTATTTGGTCAAGTGCTTGAGCATAGTAGTGGCATAAAGAGAGTGTTTATTAGTGAGTATTATGGATGTGAGTAACCTATTAAGAGTGTGATTTTAGTTAGAAACATGATGTTGTCAAAATGTGTATCATGTCAATATTATATTTTCATTGATGCCAAGGTTGATGTCAAATGTGTATCGTGTCAAGATTGATTGTGTGTGATATTAAGAACCATCTTGTGAAGGTTGATGCCAAAAGTGACTAAGGACAGATGGTAGTATGTGATATGTCAAGGTACATAAGAGTGTGATTATGATATTTTTCATGAGTAAGGTCATTAATGAAATAGAGAGTGTTGCGTGGATGAGAATTCTCATTAATCTTGTGAGCATGGAAGGTATAGGTCATAGAAGATTATTTGAAGACAACTAATGTCTGCATGGGAAGTATAATGTATGAAGAGGTATGTATAAATCATTGATGTCATAATATGAAGAGGTATGTGTAGAGGAATTTATGTGCATAATGTAGCATATTCATGACATGAAGAGTTGCAGGGTGAGCCATGTGAAGGAAGCATAGTGAAATGAATGAATAAAGGTATGTGATGTGATAATGAACATTGAGAGAGAATTATAATTGAGGTCATTGAGAGAGTGTTGTCATTAGAAAGAGAATGGTACAGTGACATGAGTATGTTGTGATGTCTTATGTTTTATTTTTTAATGTTTTGTTGAGGTCATAACATGGAAGGAATAGGTCAAGGTGTCAAGTGCATTAGAAGATTGAGCCTAGTTATGGCATGGTAAAGGTATGAGCTAGTGACATGATGAGGTGAGTGAAATTAGGCATGTGAGAGGTTGTGAATGTTGTGTGACCATGATGATAAGGTGTGGATGCAATTATAAGTGTTTTAAAGTGAATCTTTGAAGGCATGTACTTTAGTCTTGGTCTATACCTAGACTATTCTTTAGCCCTACCTAGCCTAATGAGGCATGATGATTAGATTTAAAGGTGAATATGTGAAGGATAACATGGATATAAGTAATTCAAGTTGTTTCAGGAATGATCATGAAGTATAAGGTTATGGTTTGCAATAAAAGGCATAAAAAGTGGTTTTAAGGTCTCTCAAGTGCACAAAATGAAGGTATGCACACCTAAGAAGGACTTTTAGGTGTTCATTGTCATGTGTAAAATATACAAGGGAAATTAAAATATTAAGGAGATATGGAGAAGGGTCTTAGATAAGATCTATAGACATTGGTTTTGGATTTAAGGGGTAGTCTTTTATGAATAATTGTTAACACTATAACCTATGTTAACCCTCTCTAAAATAGTAATAAGGATATGATGTAGAAGATGTTGCTCAAATCAGCTTAGAATGGATTGAAATTAATAGGAAAAATATTGGATCTTATAGTGGAATCTCTCAATAACTTCTAGGTGGTATTGAGTTGTCACGTGAGTGAGAAGACACTATAGGAAAGGGCTTGTTTATGAAGAATTTATTGTCGCAGTCAAAAGTTGACTTGGTCAAAGTAGAAAAATTGATGGAGGAAGAATTTATAACTGGTATTTCATGTACATAATGGTTTTTGGATAGGTTTTAGGATTTATGTCTTCAAATTTCATGATCCAAGTAGGCCAGTCGCTAACAGGGCTAATGACGCAAATAATGCAAAACCTACATAGAGATGAGAAGATGAATTTGAATATGTTTTCATGTTATAATGATGAAACCAAGTGCATGGAGATGTTTCTAAAGAATTTTATGTCATGTTAAATATTTTAAGAAGCTTTAGAGGTCAAGAAAAGAGATAAAAATGTTGAATCCAAAATGGCTTGTCTTGTTTAGTTTGGTCTGTGAGATACAAGGTCATGGGATTGGTCTGAAAGATCAATATTTTGCTATTAGACCATATGATTTTTATGTTTGAGGATAATATAAATATCTCATAAAATATTTTAAATGTATTTGAAGTATATTAAAGTGTTAATATAGGTATTGGAGGTCAAATGTTTCATGACTTTGTTTTGAGTATTCTGGTAGTTTTGAGTGAGTGTTTTGATGAGTTGATATTAAAGCCTTACACTCTAAGTGAAAGTGTATAATGCATTTGGTAATGAAATTTAGGTAATATATATTCTATCTATATATTTTTTTGATCATTTTTAAACATCTTAAGTGTTTTTGAGCTTCATTATTGAAAGGCATACTTTTTGGTATACACATGCCTAATAGGATTGAGTACTATTGAGGGATTTCATGAAGGGGTTAGAACTAAAAGGTGTTATGGAGCTCAGATTATGTTGGATAAGGTCTATTTGGTTGTTTTGTGAAAGGGTTATTTCATTTAGGGAGATTTAATGTTTTCCAAGGGATCAAATGGTAATGTGTTGTAAGAAGGCCTAATGCAATTAGCTCTCCATGAGACTTAAAGGAAGAATAAGGATTATAAGGTTTTATGGCCTACTAATTATGATTGATTAATTTTTTAAAATGTTTTAAGACCTAAAATTTAATAAATTAAAGGTTGTGAGTGTGTTTATTTGACCAATAGGTGTTTGAGTAAGAGTCTTGTATATAAGTAAGGCATTTTAGGCCTATTTGGCAAGTTTGAGTGTAGGCGAATGTATTGATAAATCAATGAGCCTAAGGAGGTTGGGCAACATGTTATAAAACTTCAAGAGAGAGTATATAAGCATTTAATTAAGATCATAAATATGTTTTTTAGTTGAATATGAAGGTCATATGACCTATTTAATCTTGAAGAGGGCTAGTTGATCAAAGAAGCCTAGAGGTAGTTTTGAGAGAGATCAAGTGGAGTTGAGTTGAAGGAGTGATCATCAAATATTGAGAGGCTATTAGAGTTGCATCAGAGATGTGTTTTTTATGTATAATAATGGATATATTTTAGATATAACAGATATAGAGTTTAGTGTAAGAGTATAGGAAAGAAGTGTGATTAGCTGAGTTGGTTTTTGGTCAAAGAGGGAGTTGAAGCTTCCTTACAGGTTGGTGCTTGTATACTTGGTCTTGGTTGAGTTGGTTCTTGGTAAAGATGGAGTTGTATATGAATTTTAGGTTGTTTTATATCATTTTATTGAGTTGGTACTTAGTCATAGAGGGTTTTATCCTTATATAAGGTGGGTGCTTATTAAATTCAAGTGGGTAATTGATAAATTTGGGGTTGGTGTTTCATGTTGGGTTGGTGTTCCATATTGGGTTGATGCTCAAATAAATTTAATACATTATCTTATAGTATATTTTTTTAAATATTTATTTTAGTGGGTTTTACTTCCCATGAGGGTTTCCCACATATGTGATGAGTTATCTTATTCTATGCTCATGTGATTAGTTCTTAATGCATTATTAGATCACAAAGTTACTTTGAATGATTCATGAATGTTTAAGGGTAATTGATTAAAATTTTTTAAATAATGATTCACTCCCCACTCTCAGTCATTGTTCTTCCAAAGATTGGTATCATATCTTGGTATTTTGAATTAGGCCTAATAGCTTAAATGATATCATTGAAGCACAAACATGTCTAGTCAACAAGTACATGGAGGTTTCTCAACTAATAAGGCTCCTCTCTTCAATGGGACTAACTATGTATTTTGGATCATCAAAATGAAGACATATTTAATGTCTTTGGGTTATAACATGTGAGAATATATTATTTATGGATTCACTCCACCTTCTACACTACCAACTCATGCAGTAGGCAAGAAGGTAAGTGAGAACAAATATAAGGAAATAAATGCCATTTTGTGTGGTCTTTTAGAGGTATAATTTTTAAATGTCATGCATTATGATATATCCAAAGGGATTTGTTAACAATTCATATCTTTTATGAAGAAGACACCAAAGTCATGTTGGAAAAGTTGTGGACCCATCAAAGGTAGTTTGAAAGTCTAAGAATGAAGGAGGATGAAAACATTACATCTTATCTATTAAGAGTAGATGAATTGGTAAATGTCATCAGAGGTCTAGGAGAAAAGTTGGAAGAATCAACTATAGTTCAAAATGTATTAAGATCCCTAACATCTAATTTTGATTAAAAGGTGTCTACTATGGAAGAGATCAAATATCTTAACATAATACATATGGAAGAGATTCATGGCATCTTGACTGCCTATGAAATGAAAACAAGTGATGGAAGTCCTTCCAAGAAGGAAGTTACATTCAAGGTTGAGAAAAATTCACATGCTAAAAAGGCCAAGGATGATGTTAACACAAACATTGATGATAATAAAATAAAATACATGTTTATTATAAAACTAAGGAAAGGGTTCGATAAGTATAAGGGTAAGTTTCCATTCAAATGATTTAACTATGGTAAGATTGGCCACTTTGAATCTAAGTGTCCTAATAAGAATAATAATGATCATGATGGAGAGCATGATGAACATCATGATGATGATAAGAAGGTCTATAATCCTAACCAAAGAAAGAAAGGTTTCAAGAAGTATGAAGGCAAGTAAGAGTCATTCAAGACCAAGAGAAGTTTATATACCAATGAAGATAGTAACTCATCTGATGTAAGTGACACAAGCACATTTGATAGTGATGATGATAGTAATGATCATGAAAACAATGAAACCTTATTCATGGCTATACAAATAGATAATGAGGGTTGATAAAAAGGGAAAATCCTTATGAATGATGAAGAATTAAATGAATAAGAGGCTAAAATGGACCTTGAGAAAAAATTGGTGAGTGCTCTAGAGGAGTTGAAGTTTTAGAAAAGGAAGAATACAAAATTTAGATAATTGGTTAAAAGTTATGAGGATCAAATAAATCTCTTTGAAAAGAGAATAAGTAACAACACCAATGAACATGAGGATATCATCAAATAATTTGAAACTTATATTGAGATTATCTCTATAAGTCTTAAGACCAAGGAGCAGGAAATCACCAAATTTGAAATAGAAATGGAGTCCTTGAAGGCATAATTGGATTAGGCAACAGTCAAGTTGAAGACACATAATTTTTTTGAAAAGAGTAATGAATTTCTTGGTGTTATTTTGAGTATTCAAAGGTCTCCACATGAAAAGATAGGTCTTGGGTTCAAAGAAGCTCAAATAGAGAATAAGGAGAGTCAGAACTCAAAGACCTATGTGGAAAATCTCAAAACCAAGACTCAAAGTGATCATAAACAAGTCAAGAGTACCAATATTAAATTCAACATGAAGATACAAATTAAGTAACCCAATAAAATGAGGTATTTTATTTATTTAAATGGTTATTATTCTTCTTGTCATAACTTTGATCATAAAGCAAGTGATTGTAGATTGGTCTCAAGGGAAGAGTTATCATGGGACCATGGGAGGAGTGATTAGTCAAGAGGTAAGTATAGTAATGTTGTTTGTTATAGTTATCATAATATGGGACACATTGCAATATTATGTCCTAATAGAGTTATAAGACCCTCAAGACTTAAAAAGGTATATGAAGCTCTTATAGTGTATAATAAGGGTCAAACATTGGTATGAAATCCAAGGAAAGTCAATACTAATCATATTAAGCACAAGAGTCAAGATGGATTATTTTATAATGTAGAGCAAAGATTAATAAGTGAAGTAATTTCAAGAACACTCATTATCTGCATATATTAACAAGGCCATTAAAGATAAGAAGAAGTATGACAAGGTAGATGAGTAGAATGCTTCAATCAAGCCTAAGTGGATTCTAAGGAGGGAATATCAATCTCATAATTGAAAAATGATTGAGGAGACTATTTTGGAGATCTAGGACTCTTTTGAGTTCATTATGTTTTAGATCCCTATAGAAGGGTTAACTTCATTAGGATTCATGGAGACACTTTTCTATCAGTAGAAGCATGAGGTTTCAGTCCAAGAAGGATTCATCTTAAGAGGATTTTAGGTTGTCTATGTTGCAAGGTATGAGTTGTTTTTCTTTATATATTTCATGTATATGATAAGATGAAAGGATTTTTGGTTAGTATGAGCATTGATTCTGGAGATTAGTTCATGAGGAGTGATGGTATGGAATGAAATTTTGAACATAGGATTATATCTAGAGACATACATAATATGGATTGGAATACAAGACCAATATGGTCATAGATATAAGTTGGATGTTGTTGATATAGCTAAAATCATGATGAAATAATATGTAGTTGATTGGTATATGAGAGGCAAGAAAAAATTCTTTTGTGTTTCTAACAGTTGATAGCTTGATTAGTGTTGATAATTGGTATTGGTATCAAGATGATTGAAGGAACTTGAGGATGATTTGAGAGTCCTGATGACTCAAGTGATAAGCATAAGATATGAAGACAAAGGGGGAGTCCCTAATTATTTAGTTTGTGTCAAAATTGGGGTAGCCTAGTGAGTGATATAGAGTTTGATCTATATCAGTCATATCAAGGACAAGGTGAGTGTTCTTGTGTATCTAAATTCATTTGAAGAAGGTATGCGTGGAGATAGGGGGATCCTATTTTTGATGTGCCTCATAATATTCTCATGATTCTTCTTGTTGAGTTATTATTGAAAAAAGTGTGATTCTAGATGCTGTAGGTGTCTCTTTGTCTTTAATGTCAAAGAGGGAATCATTTGAGAAAATTCTAGTTTGAGAAAAGAGCTAAGTTATGGGAGAAAGTTAAGAATGGGGATAATTAGTTTGATTAGAGATGTTTCTGAGTATCCATCTTATGTATCAAGAAGGGATTATGGAGTTAGGGGGATCTTTGTATCTCTATGTTATGAAGTGTCAAGATAGTGATAAGAAACATGGTTTCTTGAGGTATAGTTCAAGTGTCTTAAAAGTTGTCTACAACAACTGGTATGATCCTAAGGTGAGTTTTTGTCAAGCATTTCATTGTGTTGTTTATTAAAGTTTAGATCCAAGGATCAGATGGAAGTTTTTGGAAGACCCTTTGTAATTAATGTCAAAAGGGGAAGAATGAACATATGGGAAAAGTTCCATTTTTTAGTAATTTTAGATTGTAGCACGTTTGCCATCAATGTGTTTGTCATCAATGACAAAGGGGGTTGTTGATGTCAACATACCCCCATTTCTGAAAAATGAGGACCTTATTTTTAAATTATACAAATTTTTACCTTAAAATTGAAAATTCACTTGCTCAGAGTACCACTAGCATGTTTGCAAATTATCTTTATTTGAAGATCATCCACACCTGGTTATCATTTGGATTAATTAAAAAAAATAAAATGATCATGGTTTTACCCCTTATAATGTTTTTCATGATTTTTGATTATGTTTTTGTGTTGTAGGTTCAATGGAATCTCATTTGGGAATGAACATGATTAGGGTTTTGTGCTTCAATGTTAAATTGATCTTTTTACTAACCTTTGGTTTGTAAAATATCAATTGAATCTATTTTAAGTCATGATAAAACCATAGTCTAATGTTTTGACCTAGGTCCCTTTTGAATTAAGTTCAAATTTGTGTAGGAAAAATTTACATGGGAACAACTATTTGTGCCATGGACTTAGTTTAATTTTTATCCTAAAGCTTAGTCATGTTTTTTAACATGATCAAATCTTAGTCTAAAAATCCTATGATTGGTCCCTTTATGCCCCATTTCTCCTTGGTATATTTTATTATTAGTATGGTTTAGCTAATCACATGGTCCCCTTTATTATGTTCTAACTTAGCTTAAGATTTAATCCCAATGTTTTAATTTGTGTTTATTAATATGAATAAAAACCTTAGTTTTAAGACTTTAACCTAAGTTATTTATATTACCCAAGTTCTAACTTAATTATTTTATTATCCATAGGATACATGGTCTACATTTTCTTTGGTGATTGAGATCTAGTGGTGCATATAAAGTCAACAAGTCAAGAGCCTTAATCAATGATGCACCTTTACCCAGGAGATGGAGATCTAACTGTGCATGCCAAGTCAAAGTTTCAAAAGACCCCAAGGAAAGTGAGTAGGTGACAAGTGTCATAATCTTAGTGAAATAACATTGAGCATCCAATGGTATTACACCCCTCAGATTAATATTTGATATAACATGTTAATTAAGATAAATAAATATAATTACACTAATTAAGGTTGAAAAGTCAAAATCCCTAAGGATGAATGTAGAGATGACATGTGGCATAGCCATGACCCATAAATTAATGATTGAGCTTCTTTAAAATATCGATGATAAATGGATGAGCATACATATTTTGATCAATGATCCATAGATCAAGAGACATAATTAAGTAGATAAAGATCAATAGAGCATGATTGATCCATGCAAATGAGATCAATGTACAAGATCAATTTTGACATTTGAACAAAGTTCAGAGTGAATGCAAAGGTGAAAATTTTCATAACCATGAGGAATGTAGCAATCAACCAATATCATTTGAGTTCTTAGATCAATATCAATGAACCACATTGATCTATGTAATTAAGATTAATGGTGTGAGATCAACAACAAATTTTTAAAGGTCCCCAAAAAAGTGAGAAGACACCACATGGCATAAATGAATTCAAACTATGATGTCTTATTGTAAGTTACTCATAAAATATATAGAGCTTCCAAGTGGCATACTCATGTTTCATTATATAGATAAGGATCTAATGGTGTGAGTCCAAGGTGGAATTTTCAAAGATCTAGAACCAATGATGTATTGACACATGTCCAAGAGGAAACAGTCACATTTTAGGATTAATAAATAAAATGATACGGCATTGACACATAGGTAGACAACTCACATTGAAATATCTTTTTGGCACTTAAGTTTGAGTGTCATCAGATGCACAGTTAGTTGGGTAAGGCATATTCCTTTAGTAACTAAGCTTATGTAACATTTTGAGAAGGAATATTTTTTTGTAAAGGCATGTGTAGCTATAAATCAAATGTTCTATTAGCCACAGTTAAAAAAGGTCATTGGTCTTGAAGTATTTGTAAGGGGATACTTGTCTATGACACTTGTCTAGTTGCATGTTGACACTTATCTAGTTGCATGTTGAGAAGGAATGACTAATATATCTCATGAATTGTCAATATAAAGGAGGTATTGCCAATTTTAAGAAAGGGGTAGTTCTTAGAGCTAAAATTACTTTTAAAACTTGGAAAAATGAATACAAGCAAGGAATTCTACAAGGATTTCCCAGTATTGTCTATGTTTTTGCTATCATGGTTGTTTCCTCAGTTTTCTAGTTTGATGTTTAGATTTGAATGGTTTTCATGAATTCTAGATGTACTAATATGATTTTAAAGTTGTTAACTTATGCTTATTATAGCTTGATTAAAGGATTCTAGATTTAGTTAATTTATTTTGATTTGTTTATAAATGTGCTAATGCTATTTTTTTGTAGAAGTAAATCTTCAAATTAAATTTGGTTTCTCATTTGTGTTATCTCACTTTTCCTTAGACCCTCACTTGATATGTAGTGCGATCTATGTTTATGAAATTTCATGCTATATATTTTAAATGGATATCTAGATGAAATATAAACTTTGTCATAATGTCTAGATTGAAGATCAAAAACACCTTCTTTCTACCTTACCCTCCCTTTTGCTCCTTTTTTACCAATTCAATTTAGTTTAACTTGTCATTATAAATATCCATGTTAGCTTAGGGTTTAGACTTTAGGTTTTGGACATCATTCATTAGACTTAGTTTAGATCACTTTCATCTTCATAAATATTTAGGACCATGGTTGCTCCCAACAACCATTTACATGTTCATTTTGTGAAACAGTCATTTAGCTTGGTCATTACACCACCATAGATCTTGAGAAGATCATAACCAACTCATGTAATGGATTTTTTGGATCTAGAAATGAGAAGTGTTTCTTAAACACTATATGAGCATGCTAATACATTTAGCTTCATCAACAGGGCAAAAATTGGTTCTAGAAGGAGGGCCTTTAGCTAAATATTTGTGAATTTGTAGTATCTTTGCTAAGTTTAGTGAATTTTTTTCAAAGATTAGTTGATCCTTTACATATTTGTGCTATTATTATCTCAATTGTATAAAGATAATTGATATTCATGGTTTCAAACTAGTCTTTAGGATTATTTAGCTAAAGATTACCATTCTTTGGAAATTTATGTGAAAATTTTACAAAGGTTGCTTAAGCTTCATTAAGGATCCATTTATCTTTTCAAAGATTTGGTTTATATGTTGTATTGTGAATAGTATTCAAAGCTAGAATGAACACAAGTAAGATATTCATCAAGGTATGGAGTGGTTAGGTATATATTATATCAATGTGCCTAGTTAAATACATAATTTACCCCAAAATCCTAAAAGGCATTTGACTTCTTTTAGTCCTACTGGTGTTGTGACTGCTGAAGAACATATCAAGTGATTTAAAGTTGCCTTAGTATTGTTAAATGTTGTTCATGAAGATGTTTCCTATAAATTTTTTCCTTTTACTCTTATAGATGAGGCATATGATTGGTTTTTAACCTTCTTGAAGATTTAATTATTAGCTGGAATGATTTTAATAATCATTTCATTGATCAATTTGGAAATATCATAAGTCCATATGCTCTTTATAAATAATTCATTACTATGAAGAAGGATTCAAATGAAACCATTAGAGATTTTAATGCTAAATTTAAAAAGATGTTAAATAAAACTATAGTTCCTTATAGACCTATTGAGGCTTTAGCTTTAGAGATTTATAAATATGGTTTAGATCCATTAACTTATGTGTTTTTGAAAATATTTGTTAGAGTCATTAATACATTAGCTTTAGCCTATGTTGAGGCTATGGTAATTAATGACCAAAAACAACCCCAGGGTCAAATGGCGTATGCCATTCCAAATATCAATCATAATTTACCCATGCTGAATGTCATGCTTGATGTTACTCAAAACATGATTACTTTAAATCAAATTCTAGTTTCAAACCAATAACCTTTGAGTCAAGCTCATCTTGGTCAAAACCTAGGATTCCTGAATAACATTGCAACTGGATCTCATCCATAAGATCAAAGAGATACCATGCCAATAGATGGAATTCATCCTCAAGTTCACAATTTAGAGGCACCTAAAAATGAAAATGATTCTATTTAAAAAATGGTTTAAATGCTGAACATTGATTTTATTGAGATACAAAAGAAACTAGGTAACAATGGGGAATGTTATAATAAAAATTATTTTGTTCAGGGGTTCAATAGATCCACATATAAGTTTCAAAACAACAATGATAACTATAAAATTGAGCCATTTTAAATTATGAATGTGCTTGACATAAACACTTGTGAAGTGCCTTTGGCTAATTATTGCAGGGTTCATAATAACGCTACATGGTCATCTAGTTATTTTGATACATCTACATATTTCAAAATAGCTCTTATGGTAGAGACATATGATTTTATATTTCAAGATGAAGATGAATTTAAAGATACTTTATAGTAGGGATATACTATACCAATCATGGAGGAAGATCCTATCCTTTTTGAAGTAATAGAAGAAGTTATAGTTTAGATAAATATAGTTCCTGAAGATGTCATTAAAACACTTGCAGGCAAATAAGATGAATATGAAGTAAATACAATAGATAAATAACTTTCAAAAGGTCAAAAAATGTGATAAACAAGTTTCAATTGGTAATATTCCAAATGAGTCTCATGTTCTTTCTATTGATCATGATGAATAATCCTTTTGGGATGACTTGGAGAGTTTTTGTGTAAGGATTGATAGTCCATTACCAATTCATGTGGAGATTGAGGATTGCATTATGTAAAGTATTGTTATAAATATTATTCAAGAATGTAATTATATTATAGAGATCCTAAATCAAGATGAGTTGGAGCCTAATGAAAACATCAATCTAAGTATACCATATGAGTTCATAATACAACCATGGAAGGAAAATGAGATAAGACATATCAATATTTGAATGAAGTAGAGCTAGCTTTCCTAATGCAATAAAGAAGAATTTGGGAATAAGATGATTGTATCTTGGATCTTTATCTTCAATATATGCACTTGAGAATGGATGTGGGAAGCCAAGATGTATCATATAGAAGACACAAACATACAAGTAATGATTGTCTTTATTTGAAGATCATCCACACATGGTTCTCATTTGGTTTAATTGACATATTTTCAAATGATCATGGTTTTACCCCTTCTAATGTTGCTAATGATTGTTGACTATGTTTCTATGTTGTAGGCTCAATGGAATCTCATTTGGGAATGAACATGCTTAAGGTTTTATGCTTCAATATTAAATTGATATTTTTACTAACCTTTGATTTGTCAAAGATCAATTGAATCTATTTTAAGTCATGTTAAAACCCTAGTATAATGTTTTGACCTAGGTCCCTTTTGAATTAAGTTCAAATTTGTGTGGGAACAATTTACACGAGAACAATTATTTATGCCATGGAATTAGATTAATTTTTATCCTATGGCTTAGTCATGTTTTTCAACATGACAAAACCTCAGTCTAAAAATATTATTCTTGGTCCCTTTATATCCCATTACCCCTTGGTTTATTTTATTATTATCATGGTATAACTAATCACATGGTACCCTTTATTATGTTCTAACTTAGCTTAAGATTTAATCCTAAGGTTTTAATTTATTTTTATTAATACGAATAAAAATTTTAGTCTTAAGAATTTAACCTAATTTATTTATATTACCTAAGTTATAAATTAATTATTTTATTATCTATAATATCAATGGTCTATGTTTACTTAGGTGATTGAAATCTATTGGTGTGTATAAGGTCAATAAGTCAAGAGCCTTAATCAATAATGCACATTTACCCAAGTGATGGAGATATAATAGTGTGTGCAAATTCAAAGTCTCAAAATACCCCAAGGCAAGAGAGTAGGTGAAAAGTGTCAAAACATTAGTGAAATAACATTGAGAAACCAATGGCATTTTAACCCTTAGATTGAGATCCAATGAAGCATGTCGAGCAGGCCAAATAGATCTAAAGTGCATGATGAAGGTGGAAAAGTAAAAATCCCTAAGGATGAATGTAGAAATGACATGTGGCATATACACAAGTCAAAAATTAAATCTTGAGAATATTTCAAAGATTGAAAGTATGCATATGAGCTTACACATTTCAATCAATAGTTTTTAGATCAAGAGACATAATTAATTAGATCAATATTGAAGGAGTGTGATTGATCCATGAAAATAAGATAAAAGATACAAGATTAATGTTGACATTTAAATAAAGATTAGAGTGAATATGGACATAACAAGTGTCATAACCATGGGGAACATAGAAAGTAGACAACAATATTCAAATTCTCAAATAAAGCTCAATGAACCACATTGATCTATGAAATTAGGATCAATAGTATGAGATCAACAAAGAATTTTCAAAGATATAAGAAAAAGTAAGAAGATGACACATGGCATAAAGGTGATCAAGATATGATGTTTGATTGTAAGGTAATCAGAGAACTCATGGAGATACCAAGTAGCACACTCACATTTCATCATATAGATGAGGATCTAATAGTATGAGTCTTAGGTGGATTTTTCAAAGATCTAGACCCAATGACATGTTCGAACATGTCCTAGGGTAAATGGTTACATTTATGGATTAATAAACAAAATGAAGTGGAATATACACATAGACAAATAAATCACATTGAAAGATTTTTTTGGTGCTTGAGTTAGAGTGCCATCAAATGCATAGTTAGTTAGGTAAGGAATATTCCTTTAGTAACTAAGCTTGTGTAATATTTTGAGAAGGAATATTATTTTGTAAAGGTATGTGAAACTATAAATCACATGGCCTATTATTCATAGTTAAATAAGGTCATTGGTCCTAAAGTATTTGTAAAGTGATACTTGTCTATGGTACTTATCTAGTTGCATGTTGACACTTGTCTAGTTGCATGTTGAGAAGGAATGATTGGCATATATCATGAATTATATATATAAAGGATGTATTGCCAATTATAAGAAAGTAGGGGGGAGTTTTTAGATCCAAAATTTCTTAGTAAACTTGGAGTAATGAATACAAGTAAGGAATTCTGCAAGGATTGTCTAGTATTTATTTGTGTGTTTGCTATCATGGCTGCTTCCTTAGTTTTTTGGTTTGATGTTTAGATTTGGATGGTTTTCATGAATTCTAGATATGATAATATGAATGTAGAGTTGTTAAATTGTGCTTATGCTAGGTTGATTTATGGATTCTATATTTAGTTCATTTCTTTTGCTTTGCTTACAGATGTGTTAATGTTATTTATTTGTAGAAGTAAATCTTAAAATTAAATCTAGTTTTTAATTTGCATTATCTCATTTTTCCTTAGACCCTCTCATGGTATGTAGTAATATCTATGTTTATGAAATTTCATGTTATATATTGGTTAAATACCTGTCTAGATTAAATCTATTTTTTTTTTGTAATATATGGGTTGAATATCAGAAACAACTTCTTTCTACCTTACCCTCCCTTTTGGTCCCTTTTTACCAATTCCCTTTAGTTTAGCTTGTCATTGTAAATATCCATGTTAGATTAGGGTTTAGACTTTAGGTTTTGGACATCATTCATTGGACTTAGTTTAGAACCCTTTTATCTTCATAAATATTTAGGACCATGGTTTCTCCCAACAACCATTTACATGCTCATTTTGTGAAATAGTCATTTAGCTTGGTTGTTACTCCACCATAGATCTCAAGAAGATCATGACCAACAACTCATGTAATGGATTATTTGGATATAGAAATGAAAAGTGTTTCTTAAACACTATATGAACCTACTAATACATTTAGGTGCATCAATAGGGGCATTTATTGGCATGTTGTTTCCATTGATGTAAAATGGTGTATCATGTAAAGGCATAATTGTCATTGATGTCAAAGGTCTATTTGGTCAAGTGATTGAGCATGGTAGTGGCATAAAGAGAGTGTTGATAGTGAGTTAGTAATATAAATATGAGTAGACTATTAAGAGTGTGTTCTTAGTTGGTATCATGTTGTTGTTAAAAGGTGTATCATGTTAATATTATATTGTCATTGATGTCAAGGTTGATTTTTGGGTTGATGTCAAAGGTGTATTATGTCAAGATTGACTATGTGTGATATCAAGAAACATCTTGTGAAGGTTGATGTCAAAAGTGACTTGGATAGATGAAAGTATGTGATAATCCAAGGTACATAAGAATGTGATCATGAGCATTATCATGAGTAAGGTAATTCATGAAAGAGAGAGTGTTGCATGGATGATAATTATCATGAATGTTGTGAGCATGGAAGGTACAAGTCATAGAAGATTATTTGAAGACAACTAATGTCTACACAAGAAGCATAGTGTATGAAGAGGTCTATACAAATCATTGATAACATAATATGAAGAGGTCTATACAAATCATTGATAACATAATATGAAGAGGTATGTGTAGAGGAATGTATGTTCATAGTGTGTCATAGTCATGACATGAAGAGTTTTAGGGTGAGCCATGTGAAGGAAGCATAGTGAAATGAATGAATAAAGGTATGTGATGTGACAATGAGCATTGAGAGAGCATTATCATTAAGGTTATTAAGGGATTAATATCATTAGAAAGATAATGGTGTAGTGATATGATTATGTTGTGATGTTTTATGTCTTATTTTTTAATGTTTTGTTGAGTTCATGACATGGTAGGAACAAGTCAAGGTGTCAAGTTCATTGGAAGCTTGAGCCTAGTCATGGCATGGTGAAGGTATGAGTAGGTGGCATGATGAGGTGAGTGAACTAAAGAATGTGAGAGGTTGTGAATTTTGTGTGAGAATGAGAAAAAGGTGTGGATGCAATAATAAGTGTTTCAAAGTGAATCTTTAAAGGTAGGTCCTTTAGTCTTGGTTTGCACCTAGACTATTCTTTCACTTTGCCTAGCCTAATGAGGTATGGGGATCATATTTCAAGGTGAATGTGTGAAGGAAAGAATGGATAGATGTAATTCAAGTTTTTTTAGGAGTGATAATGAATTATGAGCTTATGGTTTGTAGGAAAAGGCATGGAATGTGGTTTTGAGGTCTCTTGAGTACATAAAACATGGAAAATTTCACCTAAAATACCATGTACATACCTAAAATACCTAAAATTAGCCTAGTACATGGTATTTTGGGTCCTTTCCCTAAGTACAGGTGAGAGGATTTAAAGATCTTAATACCATACCCACATCATATGCCTACTTTGTTAGACTATGAAGAGTTGCTAGCTAGGGCATAGATAGATAGTGTTGAGTTCACAAATGGGTACATGGCATGGTACCAACCCATATATGTAGCTACAAACATTGGTGGGGATGATGGAGGTGTGAGGTCGATGGCCATGGATCTAGATGGATATGATGGATAGGTAGGATTGGCTTTATCCACTACATAGGGACATGTTACAACATTATAAGGGTAGATGGCCACATTGCAAGGCTAGATTGCTAATATAAAGGGCCAAGTTTCCACCTTATAGGGTTAGGTTGCTATCATGATATGTGAGAGGGATCAGGCTAGGACCTCACTAGGCTTGGTGACCTAGAAGAGGGACCCTCTAAGGTTAAGAGGAGGAGCAAAAAAAGCCAAAGCAAGGCCACTAGACACCATTCCCATAACATGATACCTGGCTAAAATGGAGGAGCTATGGTATTATGAATCCATAGTTTTGACATAGTGTCCACAATATCCCTAATGGGGTGATTATAAGGCTAGCTTGGTAGGTGGTACCAGTGTGGTGACACTAAGGTAGTGGGTAGCATTTGTATCTAGATATATAGGGATAGCTGGGGGATCAATAAGTATAACAAGTGGGTAAGCATCAAGATCCAATGGTGCTCTAGGAGGTAGTGGTGCTATTCGAGTATAGATATAGATATATTGTGACATTTTGTATATCATTTTGATTTTAGCCTATGAGCTAATGCAGTGAGATGTACATTTTGAGAGAGAGAGAGACATGTCTATTTGCTTATACACATTATTATGTTATTTGGATCATGAGTTAGATATGATCATTATTTATGCTCATGTTCATGGTTTGATATTGATGTTTAATACCTATGGTGTGATGTATATATTGTTTATGGATGATGGTTATGATCATGGATGCTAGACATTGATATAGGCTTAGCTAAGCATGAGATGGTTTTAATTTATGGTTATTCTTATGACATGCTAAATTTTAATGAGTATATACTACATTATTTTAGACTTAGACATGTGGTGAAATATGGTTGGTTGTTTTAAATGATCGTGGATGGTATGATATTATCATGTTTGGTACAATTATGCTTGTTATTAATTTTTTGGATGAAACACATGGGGTAATTTAATTAACAACACTAGATAGGAGACCAAAAAATATGATCAAGAGACAAACATCATAATGAAAATATAAACTAGTCATGATAGGATAAGAAGAGGGCATGATGCTCTTTCATTGACAAGGACTAGAACAAAACCAAAGTTGGATTGGCTTAATGAACATAAGCCCTACGAATGCTTTGCATTAGTGTTTGTTAGTTGGTTAAAAAGGTGTCTTGACCACATAATGTCAAGTAAGCTCAAAAATATTTTGCTTATAGTGAGTAAAGGGGAGATCAGTAAAAATGAAACCTTATTTCAAGACTGTCATGCCTCTTCTATAAGCATCTAAAGAGTTATTATAAGTAAATCTATGCTAAACTATGTAGACTGATTGATGTGGGAAGTCTACTTGTGAAAGTTGATTGTGGCTTCCACCTTATTATGTTACTTGAGAGCTAATTTTGGCTTTTAAAATGAGTTTTATTTTATTTGATTTTGATAATGGGTCTTATACTTTGTTGCTATGTATGGGAAGTTGATTAATATGGGAAGCTTTCAAGAAATTGTTGTGCTTTTGACAAAATGCTTTACTCAGCCATCCTTCAAGGGAGTGGTCTAAATTTTTTTGCTTTGTTCAATGCTTTTGATATCTGTCCTTCAAGGGAGTAGTCCACCTTATGTTTTGGTAATTTCAAAGAAATTTTCAAAAAATGTCCTTCAAGGGAGTAGTTTGTGAATGCTAAGAATGACCCATGATTGCTAATAGTGTGTATTTTTTTAGTTCTTTGATCTTGGTTGACATAGACTTGCTTAAGATGACTTAGTGGTTCACCTTTATGAAGGCAAAACTAAAAGCACAAGAGGGTTTATAAGGTGTATAAAGTTTTAGGTGATGATGATCATGGGGATCCATCCTATAAAGGGGTGGAAAGTACCATAAAAACCATGCCATGGGTAAATCCATGATACCCATTATTTAAGATAAGGTTTATTCTAGTGATAGATAATCACATGATTTAATTTTAATTAGTTGCCCCTAAAATAGGGAGATGGAATGTAGGTAGGTAACAAGGGATGAGATTAAGTTTAAAAAAATGTGAACATTATCCTTCTTAATAAAAGAATGGATGTAGATGTAAATCATTTAAGGGATTAGGTTCTAAGTGGCCTTTGAGAGTAGACAGTTGATAAGCTTATAATCCATACTTATGGGTTATGATATAAGGTCCAAGCTAATTGAAAGCAATTTTTCCCTGCATTCTTTTCTCCATATTAGTGACATGTTAGTTTTACTTTAGGATGAGGTTTTTGATATTGAATTCCCATACTTTAAAGTGTTTGTATAGGCACACTTGACATGCTCTTGATAGACATGGAGATAGGTAAGGGCTACTAAATGATGTTTTTCAAGTAGCTTGAGTTGGGATAAATGGTGTTGATGATAATTATTCTTAGAAATAAGCTCTTGTAAATATATTTAAAGATATGGGATCTAGAATTCAAGAGGCAAGATGACCTCTACTCCAAACATAAGAGAAAAATGTATATCACCTATAGGGGTTCTAATGATAGTATGATATGCCCATAAGATGAAGGGTATGTGTAAATTATAATCCTAAATAGATGCATTGAAAATTTTAGTTAGCATGTTATTAAGAGGTTTGTTAGAGACTTCTACCTATCGATTATCTTGAGGGTGATAGGGTGAGGATAAGATTAAATTATTGCCAAATGCATGACATAAAACCTAGAATTGCTTGTTTTTAAAGGATTTACCATTGTCTATGATAATCTTATGAGCAACACAAAAGTGATAAATGATATATTGATGGTTGATAAAATTGATAATATTTTCCTCTTAAGTGGAGACTAGAGGAGTACCCTCTACCCACTTGGTAAAATACTCGCTCATGATGATGATAGAGTGGTGTCATTATGAAGAGTGAGGGTTAATTTCACTAATAATATCTAGATGCCATTGTGAAAAGGGCTAAAAATTGGTGGAAAATTAAAGACTATGGCTATGCACATGATGTAAATGTGCATGTTTTTGACACTTGACACACTTTGTCATGTAATCAAAATAGTCTTAGTTAAGGGTAGGCTAGTAATAGATGAGGTTAAGGATACACTTAGCTATAGTGAAGCCACTAAAGTGGCCTCTATAGATTTTGTCATGCATTTCCTTGATAACATGAGAGGCTTTCTGACTATGTAGGCAATAGAAGAGAAGACAATAGATGATTCATTTATAAAGGATACCTCCTTGTATGGTATAGCATGAGATAATCTAGATAAATGATCTTCTACCATTCTGAGAAAGACCGAGAGGAACTATGGTAAGCTTGAGATAGTCAAAGGTTTCTTGATACCAAAGGTTGGGTTACATGTCTTCCATAATGAAAATGATTAGAGAATCTGGTTTGACATAGGAAGGCTAGGTTAGCCTATGAATAATTATAGACACCTTAGAATTTGAGGGTGTAGATAGTATCTGAGAGGTAAGGGAAACTATGGTGTCAACAAACTTGTTAGTAGATCATGAGGTTGATTGGATGTAGTAGTTTTCAAATGATGCTAAGACTTTGTCAACTAGTTACTTGTACTATTGTAGAACATCATTCTTACATTGGTAAGAATAATTGATTTTATTAACCATAAGTTGGGAGTCACCAATGATATTGATTATTTTGGCTCCTAGGGCTAAGGCAATTTGAAGGCTTATCATTAGGGCTTCATAATCAGCCATGTTATTAGTACATTCAAAATCAATCTTGAAAGATAAAGGGAGAGGTTTAACATCAAAGGGGATAAGGATTATAAATACTCCCCTACCATGTTGACACTTTTATCCATAAAAGAACATGGTGGCTTGATAGGTGAAATCTACCTAAGAGAGGGTCATGATGGACTCATTGAGGAACTCAAGAGGAGGAGGCTAGTTGTCTATTAAAGGTGCCTCAACCAATTGGTTGGTAATGAATTTCCCTTTAATTGAATTTTGATAAAGGAAATCAAGGTCAATCTTGGATAAGAGCATGAGCCACTAAGCCATACACTAGTTTTGATATGGCTTGGCCTTACATCAGTGTTGGTTATGATGTAGGTTTTATGGTTAAAAAGGTAGTGGTGAAGTTTGGCGGCCATGAAGACTAAAGCCAATCAAAGTTTCTCATTATGGGTATACCAAGTCTCATATTCTACTAGCATGTGATTAATTTAGTAGATGGATTATTCTATATGTTTCTCATCTCGATGAGCCAACATTGCCCCTAGGGAGTGGTCAGTGGTAGATATATATAGGTAGAAAGGTTAGTCATCCTTGAGAAGGGTGAGGATAGGTAGAAACAAAAGGCACCCTTTGAGAAAATCAAAGGCCTTTTGATAGTTGATATTCTACTTAAAAGAGACATCCTTCTTCAAAAAGTGGTGGAATGGTTTGCATCATTTCAAAATCTAGGAGATAAAATGATGAATGGATTGAAGCTTCCCTTACAAACTATGGAGTTGCTTGAGGTTGATGAAAGGAAGCATGTTGAGGATGGATTTTATTTTTGTGGGATTGACTTTGATTCCATGAAAAGAGATGATAAAGACAAGAAGTTTTGCTGACAAAACCCCAAAAATGCACTTCTTGGGATTAAGGTAGACATGGTAGTGGATGAGGCATTCAAAGATGATTTTAAGAATGACTAATTTATCCTTTTAGATTTTTGATTTTATGAGGTCATCCACATAGTCCTCAAGAATCTTATAGATGAGGTCATAGAAGATATAGGTCATGGCTTGTTGGTAGGTTACACCAGTGTTATTTAACCTAAAAGGCATGACTCTAAAGCAGAAGGTTCCCCAAGGGGTGGTAAAGGTAGTCTTGTGCTGATATTTGGGAGAAATTAAGATTTTATTATAACTCAAGAACCCATTCATGAGAGATAACACCTTATTCCTGGCTATAAGATCACCAAAATAATTGATTCTTGGTAGAGTAAATTCATCTTTGGGGAAGGTAAGGTTGATGTCATGCAAGTCTAAACAAATGCATAGTCCCCTTATATATTTGGTGACAAGTACAACATTCAAGACCCATTGGGGGTAGTCAATGGGTCGAATAAAATTGATAGATAAGAGACACTACATATCTTTAATAAGAAGGGATATGCAAGGGTACATGCATCAGAGCTTTTGCTTAATGAGTTTTAAATCATGTTTGGTGACTATGATATAGGTAGCAATGGTGGGGTCAATTCTAGGCATATTGATATAAGACCAAGTGAAAGATATGCTATGATCTTGGAGGAAAGAAGGGAAGTCTTGAAGTTCCTTGACATTCAATGATTATCCAAGTTTAACAATGCATGGGTTATCTAATGTGCCCAAGTTGATATCCATGGTATATTTGTTTAACATGGTCAAGGTATTAAGAGGAAGGGATTTATGGATGGAAAAATCTAGGACACTAAGGTAAGTGAGAATAAAATCATCATCTTGGCACTAAATAGTGTTAATGGTAGGAAAGTCTTCTCCTATCATCTTAGGATGGGTCAAAGGGATGGATATGGTCACCCCTTCCTTTTGAAAAGTTAGGGTCTAAGGATAATCATGTTGATAAAAAAATGTTAGGTGGGATGATGTCATCATCCTCACATGTAGGTAGAGGAGAGGTCAGTGAGGAAGGGGTTTCTTCCTCAACAATGGTGGTGGTAGGTGGTTTGGGTTGATTCTTATTAGGTAAGATGAAACCAAGTCCATGATATTCATGAGGCTTCTTAGTTTTAATGGTAACCATCTCATGTGGGCCATGCTCATATTGCCTAAGACTAAATCCTTTCCAAGCACAATGATGGAGGTATATCTTGGTAAAGTTTAGTTTACCAAGGTAGGATAAACTAGTGGTAAATAGTCTAGGTAAAAGAGAGGTGCTAGAAGTACCAAGGGGTCTATCAAGTTGACCATAGACAAAATGGGTCTGATAGTGGGGAGGTCTAAAGGGAATGTCAATTCCAATATTGCAGTCATATCCTAGCTAGTTGGTGAGTTACCCATACTCATAAGGAGTAGGGAAAGCATCAAGGGATAAAAAGTGATACTCCCGTAATGATAGTTAATGGAACATTGATTCCAAAGGGTTCATGATGGGGATTTGGTCTAAAGGGATAAAGGAACTAGTCGATGCCTCATAAGTGGAAGGGGATATGATATCCATTTTGGTGGTTAAAGGTTGGGTTTCAGTTACTAAGGGTGTGCTAGATAAGGGTATGAAGACATCATTGGGGTGATAGGTCATGTTGCACATTAAGAAAGGACTTAGGTCAACTTGGATGGTGATGACGGTACCTTTATGGTCAAACATAATGCAATAGTGAAGGTTGGAGGGGACACAACCCATGGATTAGATCCAAGGCCATCCCAACAAAACATTATATTGAAATTTACCTTTCACTACATATAAAAGTTTAGGGAGTGTATGGGGTTCTAAATGATTATGAAGGATGATAGTTCCCATGGTAGTGGTCATGGTATCATTGAATGATTGAAGGACAACAAAGGTTTTAGACATGACATTGTCTAGAAAGTTTATTTGGTTTTAGGTGTGAGAGGAGATGATGTTAATGCTAGCTCCCCCATTGGTCATGACCTATTTGATGTGGTTTTGGTTGATGTAAGTATTACTAGAGATAGGGGATCTGGGTCTTAGGGATGAATAGAGGTTATTTCCAAATCCTTGAAGGTAAAAAGGTTGGAAATTTGAAGGGTGATAACAAAGGTTGTTATAGGTTGAGGGTCTTTAGGTTGGACCTCAATGGATTACAAAGCCTCTATTAGTGCTTGGTAGTGATGGGAAGAGGTAGAGATCAATTTATACAAGCTCATCTTCACTGAGGTTTGGTGAAGTTGCTTAAGGATAACTCACTTAATGGATTTTAAGGGTTGGATTGGGAGGCACCTAAGATAGACCCTTAGTAGGAATTAAAAGAATATAAACTAGATTTAAATCACCATAAAATCACATAACTAGATTTTAAATGTGAAATAAGATTTAATTATGCATCAACATGCATCATGAAAACAATTCCTCAAATTATAGTTGAATGAAAGCATAAATGGAGAGAACAAAAAAATAATAAAACCATAACATCAATCTACCATGGTTCACCCAATGTGGGCTACATCCACCAAGAAAGTCCTTAATAAAATTTGTAATAAAAAAACATTATAAAGACCCTCACAGAGATAGAATATCTCCTAGAAAAAATGCTACACATATACTATGCTACATTTTCACCTAGACCTACACAATACTGTATCTCACAAGATGCTATACTACACCATATAAATAAACACCTACACTTTACAAAAACATCTACACTTTGAATTTTTCTCTCAAATTACATGCCTTACAAAAATTCACATCTGTGTAAATAAAATCATCACCCTCAATAGTCACACCACACTTGTATATATAACAAATGAAAGAAAATCCACCAAACAAAGAGAAAATTTCCATGTTTATCCAAGATAAGAATTATCCACTAGGTGAAAAATCTCCTCGACCTAAGCAAGCTCATTCATAAGCCCACCTAAGGAGGAAATCACCATGTTTATCTCTCCTCTTCCAAAAAGCACATTTTCTAAAGACATGTGATCACAACCAACTCCTTGAAACAAGGAAGTCATTCCCTTTTCTAATAAATAACTAACTCCCTAAGATTAAGGAAGTCAACATGGAAAATAAGCATCTAATAACTAATTCCATAAAACATGGAATACATAGAAATTAGAAATACATAGAATATTCCACTCACATGTGGAGTAAGGTTCCACAAAAGGTGGAGTGGAGAAAAATGTGCTCCCCACATTTGTGGAGCTCTCTAGGCCCCCAAAATATTTCCCCATGGTCATGTGATAGCCCCAAAGGGCTCGACACTCAATAATCTCCCACTTGGAGACCATTTCTCCTTAATAAAGTCTATCACTGCTCCATGACCACTAAGTCCAACCAAATGTAAACATAGTCTCAACTTATCTAATGTGACCACCTTGGTCATCATATCCATAGGATTTTGACTAGTATGAATCCTCTCCAGCTTCAAGTTCTCCTCCAAAGATATATTTATGAAGTAATAATGTAACTAAATGTGTTTCATCCTCAAGTGAAAAATGGAGTTCTTTTCCAAATAAATGACACTCTAACTATCATTGTGTAGTCTCCCAACTTCCTACTCATGCACCAACTCTTAAAACTACTGCTATAACTAAATCATCTCCTTGTTAGCCTTTATGGCAATAACATACTCTACCTCTATGGTTAACAAATCCACAACCTTATGTATCTTGGAAATATAACTAACCATTGTATCTCCAATATTAAATATATATCCTATCATACTTCTCTTGCTATCAATATCTCCTACCATATATGAGTCCACAAAAACAAGAAAAGTGGTATCTAATTGACCATAACATAATGAAAAATATATGGTTCCTCTCAAATACCAAATAATCCAATTCACTTCTTTTCAATGCTCATAACCAGGATCACTCATATACCTAATCATAACTCCCACTGCTTAGGAAATATTTGACATAGTACAAACCATGGCATATACCAAGATACCAACTATCAATGAGTAAGGTACCTTGGACATCTTAAGCTTTTCAACCTCTATCTTGGGACACTAATCCTTTGATAATCTAAAGTGGCCTACTAAAGGATTCCCAATAGATTTAACATCTAACATGCTAAACCTTTATAAGACTTTCTTCACATACTCTGATTAGGATAAAATAAACTTCTTCTCCTTCCTATCATGAGTAATACTTATACCAAGGGTTTGCTTCACTGCATCCAAATCCTTCATAGAAAATGGGTCACTAAGCTATTTCTTGAGTATATGAATATGCTGTATGTTCTTTCCTATAACTAACATGTCATCCACATACAAGCATAATATAATAAAAGAACCATCATCAAAATGTTTGATGTACACACAATAGTCAAAATTAAACCTTTTATAACCTTATTCTAACATAAAATAATCAAATTTCTTATACCATTGTCATGGAGCTTGTTTCAAGCCATACAAGCTCTTTAGTTCTCCTTCCCTTTGACTTCATATCCCTATGGATACTTCATGTACAACTCTTCATCCAAATCACCATGAAGAAAATCAATTTTCACATCTAATTTTTTTAAGTGCAAATCCTCAACTATAAATAAACCAAGAACAATCCTAATAGAAGTCATTTTTATAATAGGAGAAAAATCTCATCAAAATTAATATCTAATTTTTGTGCAAACCCCTTAACCACCAGCCTAGAATTATACCATTTTCTCCCTTCATTTTCTTCTTTTATTATGAAGATCCACTTGTTTGGTAGTGCACTTTTACCCTTGGATAGCCTTAACAAATCTTGCATTTGGTTCTCTACGAGAGATTTATGTTCTTCATCCATGGCTTGATCCCACTTCTTCTTAACATCTACATGCATTGCTTCTTCATAACACTCTGCTTTTCCATTATCATTAAGAAACAAATAATTCAAAGGAGAAAAATGTTCAAGTGCTCTTCTTATCCTAGAAGACCTTATTAACATAGGAGTTTGTGGTCCTTGTGTATAATGATCTTGATCTTATTCATTAGATACTTTACCATCTGAAATGTCATCCAATACAGTGTATTCTTTTTGTTCCTCTTCTTATTCCTGCAACTGATTCTTATACATGAATTTTTTATTGAAGACTACATCTTTAGACCAAAATATTTTCTTATCTTTAATGTTCCATAAATGGAAACCAAATTCATCCTCACCGTATCCAACAAATGTGAATTTTTATGATTTTGCCTCTAACTTGGTCCCATCCTCTTTATTGATGAGAGAAAAAGCCCCACATCCAAAGACTCTAAGAAAAGAATAATCAACATTCTTACTAGACCAAGCTTGTTTACTAATAATACCTCCATCCAAAAGCTTAAAAAGTCCTCTATTAATCAAATAAAATACTATGCTAACTACTTCTACCCAATACTCTAAAGGCAACCTTGCATGTAACATCATGCTTGTAGGATGTTCAATTATTGTTATATTCATCCTTTTAGATACCCCATTATACTATGGATTTCCTAGAACCATCCCTTGTCTAAAGATTCCATTGTTATAATAATAATCAAAGAAATCATGACTATAATACTCACCTCCATTATCTAATCTGAGACATTTCAACTTGAGACTTGTTCCATTCTCAACCAAGGCTTTCCACTTCTTAAAAGTGTCAAATACATTATATTTATTTTTAATACAATCAACCCAAAATTTCATAGTTGCATCATCAATAAAAGTGACATAATAATTGGAACCACCAATAAAAGGTACCTAAGTTGGCCCCCATACATCTAAATATACCAACTCTAACTTGTGCTCTTTCTTTGTGGGTCCAACCTTCAGGAACTTAACTCGATTCTATTTCCCATACACACAATTATCATAGAAGTCTAGATCTATGTATTTTAATCTAGGCAACTTGTATTTTAAGATTTCCATGCTCTTATGGCTCATATGACTGAGCCTGTAGTGACACATAATTGCATTTCCATCTGTAGTAACTAAATCACAAGAATAGACACTACTAGTCAAATATAAATTATCAACTTTATTACCTTTCAAAACCATAAGAGAACCTTTGGTAACTTTCCAATAATCTATAATAAACATTATTGAACATCCCTCGCTACCCAATTACCCCACTAAAACTAAATTATATCTCAACATAGACATGTGTCTAACATATTTAAGTAGCCATGTGTTCCCATTTTGAATTTTAACCTAAATACAACCTTTCCCTACTATCTCACATGGTTCATCATCACCAAGATAAACATGTCCTAAATTCTCTTGAACATAATCTATAAAATAATGCCTATGTGGGGTGGCATGAAAAGAAGCACCTAAATATAATACCTAAGACTCAAAAAAATTATCCAAAGAAAGAATTAAGGCATACTAAAATGATTTACCTAATGTTACATTTACCTCATTCATTTCATCCTTGTTGTCATTCTTATCCCAAAGTGACCAACAATCCTTCTTTGAGTGTCCACTCTTCTCATAATGCTAGCATATCATCTTGAATCTAGATCTAGATTTAGTCCACCTTTTGACTTTCCATGATTGCTTTTGCTCTTATCATTTTGCCTCCCTCTAGTATAAATAGACAAAACATTAACTGAAGATGATTCACCAGTGCTTTTACTTTGAATTTCCTCACTAAGAATCACACCTACAACAACCTCTAAATTTAAGCTTCTCTTCAAAGGTACTGGATTACTTTCAACCATAATCAAGCTATCCATAAGATCAAAAAAGCTCTAGATTCATCATAAAAATTAATTCCAATAGAGTGAACATACTTACAACCATATTAAAATCATTTAAATGAATAAAAATATAACCATTCTCAGACATTTTCATATTGAACAATCTTTTCAAAAAAAAAATTTTGAAGTAGAGGGTTTCTCATACAACTTTCCAAGTTTATCCATGAGATCCTTTGTAGATTTCTCATGAAAAATATTAAATGAAAAAGAAGATTCAAGGCATAACCGTATGGCTCCCAATTCCTTTCTATCAAAAAATAACCAATCCACCTCACTCATACTTACATGATGTTCTCCTTTCCCCTCCAAGGGGAGATGAAATTTTTTCTAATCTAAGTAATCTTCCATTTACATTTTACACAATCCAAAATTATTACCATCAAATTTATCAACCCTAAATTTGATCTCTTCTCCTATATCTCCCACTCAATCTAATAACCTTTCCTATGATTTACCACTTCAACAAAAAATACCACCAAGGCTTTGATACTAGATGCTAAGAATTAAAAGAATATAAACTAGATTTAAATCACCATAAAATCACATAACCAAATTTTAAATATGAAATCAAATTTAATTATGCACTAACATGCATCACAAAAATAATTCATCAAATCACAGTTAAATGAAAGCATTAATCGAGAAAAAAATAGCAATAAAACTATAACATAGATCTACCATGGTTCACCCAATGTGGGCTACATCCACCAAGAAAGTCATCAATAAAATCTGTAATCAAAATAAGATTACAAAGAATGTCTCATAGAGATAGAGTATCTCCTAAAAAAATGCTATAATATGTTATGCTACACTTTCACCTATAACTACACAATACTGTATCTCACAAGCTACTATACCACAACCTATAAATAAATACTTGCATTTTGCAAAAACATTTGCA
The DNA here is from genome assembly GCA_037957365.1 of Torreya grandis. Classification (NCBI taxonomy): domain Eukaryota; kingdom Viridiplantae; phylum Streptophyta; class Pinopsida; order Cupressales; family Taxaceae; genus Torreya; species Torreya grandis. Next base: position 5,170,237 of record JARHVA010000147.1, on the reverse strand, counting down.
TTTTAACTTTATCTCTCAAAAGCCACACCATACAAAAATTCACATCTCTGTAAATAAACTCATCACCTTGAATAGTAACACCACACTTTGAGTGGAATGGTGTGCTTGGCTGATAGATTTAGTTTAGGCAAGGAGTTTGATGAGATATAGGTGGAGGATGGGAAGGCATGTAGCTTAGGTTTTGTAAGTGTGGTGAATAGGAGTGAATCAAAAATCAATTATGAAGGTATAACCAAAATAGGTGGTGAGGTCTTGGTAGAGATAAGGGTCTGCCTGCTCAAGGTAGAGGGATGAGGCCCCAAAATGGAAGGTAAGGTTGAGGGAGGTAATATTTGGGGCTTTCAACCTTTAGGTGGTTTTACCTCTTTGGCTATGTTGGTTTGATGTTTGGTTGTTGGTTCTGGTGAAGAAGGGTCCACATTCATAGATGGGTGACTAAGGCTTGGTGTAGGGAAGTTACCAAGGTTCTTTATAAGTTTGGTGGGATTGGTTTGAGAAGGTGATTTTGTTGCTTAGGGTTTGGGTGCCTTGGATGGTTGAGTGGTTTTTTGATTGGTAATAGTTGTTATTGGTGTGGATAATAGGGTAGGAGTTTGGATAATGGAATTGGTGGGTTGGTCCATTGGATATTCTTGCTATAGACACCTAAATCTGGCCACTAATGACCTCCAATAAGGCTTTTGACTAATTCTTACTAAAACACACAATTTGGCCTAAAATCACTAAATCACATTAAAACATTTAAACCTTATATATTCAAGTGCCAATTTTGGTTAGGGTATCCCTAAATGGGGTAGTGTAATTTATGCGCCAGCTAACTTTGATCGGATCATTTCAAGTCAAAATGCTAATTTTATAGTTGGGTGATCTGGATTTCTCTTTCCTATCAAATATATTGCACAATACATGTGCCTTTGTTATTTTCTATTGGTAACATCCTAAATCGGATAACAAATCCAATGCATCTAATATTGACTTACAATTCCAATCTAGTCAAATTTTGGACTAATAATAAGACATTCTAATTAATTTGAGTAATTTGTGCACAAAGTGCTTAATCATGCTTAAGAGGTAATAAAACTAAGTTAGAGCCTAATTAATAATTCCATGGAAACCTGTTAAATACTTATTTTTGGAAATGAATATTGAATATTTGCATCATTAGGTGACCTCATTTCTTAAGACATCCCTAGGCAATAAATGCCACAAATATCAAGATTCATGCCTCTCATGCCTCATCAATGCCCTCCATGACTCTTAATTTCCCCTCTATCCCAAATATTGATGAGCCTATTTATTAATTTTAATTGTAAAATTGGATTAATCCTTATCTATATATCTCAATCTTGAGATGGATGGTTCAGGTTGATTCTGATCAATCTCAAAAATCTATAAATAAGAGGCCTTACCACATGAATTTTAAATCTTAGATAATGCAAATTTACCATGCAAAATTAACTTTAGAGCCTCATAAAAATTAGTGTTATAATGCCAAATTGTTGATCCAAGCCAAACCACAAGCCAAAAGGTGCCAAGGAGAAGAGGAGATAGCGAAGCCTCCTTTGATGAAGACTTCATGAGTACAAAATGAGCAAGGCAATTGAATAACACTCTTGAAACATCAAGGAAGGTAGGGAAGGTGTGTTTCTTACATTTTAGTTATGCTTTGTTCATTTATTTTTCTTCACTAAGCTCCCCCTTTGAGATAGGTTTAAGGTGGTAGCATTTAGTGTGTTTTGTTTAATTTTGATTTCATTCACTAAAATGATACTAATATCCCCTTATTGCAATCCTATGTTCATAAATGGCATGCCCAATGGGACTCAAATAGCTTCACAAAATTGATCACAATGCTCCTTAAAAAAACTCACTAACTTTTGTTATGCAGAATCTTGGAGTGGGAGGCTAAAAAGAGTGAAAAAATTAAGTAAAACTTGTTTTTCTGTAAGTGGTAAGTTTGACTAGACATAGCTGTAGGATTATCCTACAACTCATGGTATTGTCATTCAGACTCGTGGTATTATGCTTAGCCATTTTTATTTTTGGACTTTGTGTTTTTGTGCAGGGTTAACAATACCTCTACTTTAGAAGTCATGGGATTTCTCTATAACTCATGGGGTTACTTAATTGAGTCATGGTATTGTCTAATTATTAGCATTTAAGTGACAATACTGTAACTCATGAAGTGGCAAGATTTTCCTGCTACTAGTGGGATCATCAAACCAAGTCATGATATTGTGACCAAACTACCTATGATTTACAATACTAATTGTCCTCCAAGTAGCAGAATCATCATTCAGAGTCACAGTATTGTGACTAAACAGTTAACAATTAGTCATAATACTACAACTTTTAAAGTTATGGGATTATCCTACAAGTAGTGGGATTGCTCTATCAAGTAGAGGTATTTCACCACTATGTTAACCTGAGAGTTCATTTTCCTAAGTTGATTGTTTCATCTTTAAAAATGTTTCAAAGCTAAACCACTTGCTAACATTTTTCTTGCAAGACCAACTTGGAAAATTGCTAAAACATGTTTAAATCATCTTTTATATGCTTTAAAATGAACCAAGAACATTATTTTGGTGATTAATATAACATTTAGGTGCTTAAGTAATTTTTTAGCATTAGTTTTCAAAGTTTACAATTTTAAAACCAAGGGGTCAAATGAACACCACCAAATCTTTCATTTGGGCTTAAAATTGAACACACTTATCAATTTTGTTTTCATTGTTTCAATTAACACTTAATTTTTGAAAAATACAAGGATGTGTATGTATGCTCTTCCATTTTTCCTCTTTAGGGAACCCTTGGAATAAATAAAAATCACTTTCTTTATTTTCAAATTTCTTAGTCCAAAGCATAGAAACAACATCATCTAAAACACTCCCCAAAAACTCACAAAAGCATTGGGTGACCTTGACAATGACCCTAATGTCTTTCTATTTTATGATTTATTTATTTTCATGTAAACTTAACTTATGAGGGGAACATCATTACCTCCCACTAGTTATTTGTGGAAGCTTTGACTTGGGTTTCACCTTCTAACATTGACTTCATTTGGCTCCATATTGGAGTTGCACACAAGATGTAGTGGTACTTTGGACATCATACTACATTGAGTGAATAATAGGATGTAGTGGTTACAAAAAGGACTAGACCTTTTTGCACTAAGCCAAGTGATACATACCTAAAATCCATGATTTTCTTTTACATTATTTTATGTGAAAGTCATTATGAAATTGATTCCCCTAAAACATTTATAAACTTGTAGATCTTAGATAAATCCCCACTTTCCATGAAAGTATTGTTGGTACAAGGTGCACCTTAAGGTATATGTCATAGTAATATCATTTAAGAGAAGCTAGGGTGTAAAAAACCTACTATATAATGCACATTTAATTTTGGATGAACACTTAAAATCCTCTCAAATGACATATATTGATGGATTCCAACAATACCAAGCAACTTTGTCAGTTTAGGATCTAAGAGCAATTAATTAGTTGGTTTTATCCTAGGTTAAAGTCTTGTTTGGAGTCAAAACTTGGTGTAAACAAACAATACAAACCAAAACACATGGTCCTCATTTTCCTTTGAACAAAGAGGTGTTATGTTGCCCATGTGAAATCATCAATTTGCCTTGTTCAAAATTCATCAAAACATGGAATCATATCATCCAATTTTGTGCAATTATATTAGCCAATTGAGTCTAGACCTTTGCCAAAGTTGTTTAAGTCCTTCATTTATAATCTAAATTCTAAATTTCACCTTTATATGTTCATAGGGTTGATATGTTAAGTGGGTTCACCATTTATACTAAACTTAAGGGATCTTAGGTTCAATTTCCAATTTGAGTTGAAGGTCGTTTAAGACTCATGATCGTTATCACCACTTGATAGACTTAAGTCATTTTGTGCTAAACACTTACACTTTGAGTCTATGCACCACAAAATTTTGAGTCAAGAAAGGTAATGTTATGCTGTCAAATTTATGAGAAATTATCTTTGCCTTAGAGAGTTTTTGAAACAAGTATTTTGTCACATCTTATGGGTAGTCTAACACTGTTATGCTACCCAAAACATTTTAGATATTATTTCATAGGCCCTCTTACATAGAGTTAAAATTTGTTCCTACATTTTTAAACCTCTGTCTAGCAAAGTTACATCATTCACTTTTTTTTTAGCTTATTTTTCAAAAGAACCAAGTTTTATACCATTATTTGTGAGAAAACAAACTATCTCTAAAGTGCCTTTTGTTTCATACCTTATACTTTTTTGATCAAGTCCATGTCCAAGAATCAAATGCCTAGTGTTTGTTATAAGTGTTTCAAATTTATTAGATTAAAAATTTCATCTATTTTCAAAGTATAGCTTTTGACATCATTTGCATAAGAGTCCTAGTGTATGCCTTGTTTGAGCCTAGCTTTTGACATGGTGTTTGGCCAAAATACCTAGCAACTTTTAATTTCCTAGATTAGATTGATTTGAAACACTTCAACATTAACATTTGGCATTTTCATTTTTGGTTTATTTACTTAATATTTTTGTGTAAGACATGTAACATTAGACACTTAATGCTAGCTTGTGTTATCATAAATCATTGCATAAACCTTTTGATCCTTTTGACAAATCTAGAGCAAGTTTGAACATCATATTTTTATAAATTTACCCTTTTAGAGTTTTTAGAAATATCTCCACTTTGAAAAGCATTGAATATGGATCCCAACATGTATTCCTACACTTATAGTGGACTCATGTACAATTTGGGGATTAGTAATATGGTTGCATAGGAAGAAATGGTGCAAGACCCCTATGTAGATAATATTGATTATGAGATGGATCCTTATCCCTCTTATAATAATCAATTAGGGGCATAAATACAAGATTTATTAGCTAATTATTTGGTTGATACACCACTTTATTTAGAACAAGACCAAAAACAAACCACATAATACCTAGCTATAATACCCACAACTGACGAGCTAGCTCTTCAACAGTCATACTTTGCTAATATGCTTTCCACATATGATCCATTTTTGTTTGAGCATCAATTATTAGAGAATAAAGATGATATTTTTGTTAGAGACATAGAGGTAGGAGCCAATTTTCTAGTAGGCTTCCCTCATGAGAATTTACCAAGCCTAGTAAGAATGCCCCACAACATTATTTATGATCTACAGGCTTCTTCTATCAATCCTTTGGCTCTAGTCCAAATAATATATCATGACCCTAATAAGCCTAATAGAGGTAAAAAAATCATGGAAGACCACTTTAAACAAGTACATATGGCATATCAAACCTACCTAAATCTAGCGCGCAATTTCAATCAGATGACCATGGTGATCAAACCTCTTATTGACTTAGTTCGTTCAACAAAAGTTTTGGTAGAGTTAACTGGTCAAGACAATTAGAGTTTAGACCCATTCATGAAAAACACTTTGGTAGATGACTTGATAAATATGCCCATTATTTTGGAAGTGTATTCTATTTCTACATATAATAATGAGCAAAATATAGTGGAAATGTGGAAGCAACATCCAATCCAAACCAAAGTGGTACTAACACACAAACAACTAGTCAACAACATGTGCCTATAGTTAATACCATGAGTGGATCATCATACCAAGGAAAAAGAGCTTCTACACCCTATCCTTCACCACTACTTCCCAACCTCAACCATCTATTTCATCAACTATGTAACCAATAGGATTAGGTAGTCGAACAACACCCAATGTCACACCTCAACAATAGAATGTAATGAATCCTACTCCTCAACAAGTGGCAAGTAATATTCCACAAAATCAAGCATAATATAGTGTATCAACACAACCAAGGCTGAATTTATTTCCACCTCAACAAGGGGAAACTAATATTCCACATCATTAGGTAGTGAAAAACATACCTCTTCAATCATAGACTAGTGTACCAATCCAAAACCAAAAGATGACTAGCCAACAATGTGTAAATATTATTCAGTGATAGATGTTAAATATTTAACATGATTTTACTTCCTAACAAGGATTAATGCAACAAGGAGTCTCTTATGTTACTGAAGTACCTACTAGACAATAATCAATTTAAAATGTGCCAAAATTTTAGAGACAGGGTCTTAGTTCACAAGTTCCCACTCAATAGCAAGGTTCGATTAGTCAATAACATGTCCATTTTCAACCAAAATAGGCAAAATATAGTTATATACCTCAATCCCAACCACAAAATCCTCCAAGTCAAACCTTCATAGCGAACCCAAACTAGAATATCACACAACAAAATGTGCAATTTCAAGAACATCCTAATTCATGTATGCATATTCCTAGCCCGTTTCCCAACCAAACCAACATACCCCAATAAATATCTCCATCTTACCCTGGTCAAAGTATCCCACTTATGACCTCCCAACCATCTACCCAAACCAATATCCTCCCTCAAACCAACGTTCCTTCTAGTTTCCTATCCTAAGAGTTGCAATAGATGAAAGATGTAATTGTTGTCATTTAGGCTGAGAAATAGACTAAAAAGTTTAAATTAGATGACATCTATTCTTATCCATTCAACATAGAGTACTTATAGATACTATTTACTTAAAGATACAAACCACCAAAATTAAACAAATACAAAGGGAAAGGTGACCCTAAGGCCCATTTAACAGAGATCTTTGTCACATGTCAACCAGTGGCATATAATGATATATACCTTTTATTGTTGTTTCTAAGGAGCTTGGATAGATAAACCTTAGAGTGGTTATTAAATTTTCCCAAGAATTTAGTAACAAATTTTGATGATCTTTCTGATAAGTTTGTACAATTTTTTAGTATAATCTTGAACATGAGATTTCATTGGTTGACTTAACACAAGCAAAAGAAAAATCTAGTGAGAGTTTTGAAAGCTATCTACAGTAATGGAGAGCCCTTGCAAGTCAATTTACCCACAATTTACCAAATAAACAATTATCCATTGTGTTTACTAAAATTTTGTATAGTGAGATAGCTTATCATCTGGAACTACAATGTGAACAAACTTTCAAGGAGATCATCGATAAAGGCTTATTGATTGAGTGAGCCCTTATTAATAAATGGATAATCAGGCTTACTTCCAATAATTAGAATCAAGGTAACAATCAAGGAAGTGGCCAAAAAAAAACATCATATCCAAGTGAAAGCATCACGACTAGCACAAGCCAATAACTAAGATAGACCAAAGTAATTCAACCACAATAAGAATGTTGGGGGCAATGGAGTAACTAAGTCATGTCATGTCTAAATAGTTCAAACATTGTCTACACCACCTTTTCAACTCACTCCTACCCAATTAAATCTTCAACCCATATCAAAAGCACAATAACCAAGACCTATGAAACAAATACAATAACCTTTACCATTACAAACCCCTACTCCAAGGAGAACTATGCCTATGCATCATGTCTAGGAGAGCCTATTAAGTCTATATTTTACAAATTTTCCATTGCTAATATGATTAGTTGGCCTATACCAAAGCATTATCCACAAGGCATTCTTTATCTTATTTGGTACCATGGAAATGAATTCTATGAATATCATCAAGTCAATGGGCATAATCTATGAAGATGTGTGCAAATCAAGCATTTGATTGAGAATATGTTAGATAATGGAGAGATAACATTAGATAATGGTGCTTCCACCTCCAATCAAACTCTTGGGATTTATTAAAACCCTTTTCCCCAACATAGCACGTAACATCAACATATTAATCAATAACAATAACAATAACATCATTTGGTGTAATAAAAAAATCAACAGTATCAAAATCAAAAGCCAAATCAATAGAATCAATAGTAGAACCCACAATGCTAGAACAATGGACAAAACCAAGGTCAGAATGGTAACAACCAACAAACCTACCATGCATTTGTACATGAATACAATAGGTTTGTAGGTCATATTGTATGGGGTAGTATTAATAAGATCTCCATTAATCCTAGACTGAACACTAATTAATCTAGACCATTGATAAATAATACCACTCAACCAAATTACATGGATAATCCTTCTTTGACCTAAGACCACACATAGGTGAACTAGTAAATTGGGACATCTAATTTTGGACCTTATACTGATAACTCACCCTTGCCCTGTAGCCACATACAAGTGCACTGACAATTGAGACTTATCCTATCTAATCCCACACCATTCCCAATATTTGTTAGCAATCATGGTCCAACATCTAATCCTGATTATGCAATCATAACTCAGAGGTCAAAGATTACTATCCCAGGTTCACAACCATCTACCACTTTGCCTATTATCCAACCAACCATTTATCCTTAGAATAAACCATTCACCATTGACCAAGACAAGAAGTTTGATATTTTGGAATAACTGCATAAGACACTAACACAAATCTCGATTTTAGATTTGTTGTGAATGTCAACAATCCACAAGAATATTTTGAATGATTTTTTAACCCAATCCACTATTTCCATTAACATATCCCCTGATAAATTTCAATATTTGGTTGGATATCTATCTCTAGCCCAACAAGTCACATTCAACCAAATCAATATGTCTTCCCTTGGCCCACTCCATAATAATTCATTATACACAGAAGTTTATATAAAGTGGCATAAAGTGAAACATGTTCTTATAGACAATGGATTAGGCCTTAACATAGTGTCTCTAAATCTCAACAAGATTCTTTGGTACACAATGGTAGATCTCGAGCCAAAAATAATAACTATCAAATGCTATGATAATCAGGAAAGAGAATCATAAGGCACCATTAGCTTACCAGTTATCATTGGGCCTTTGACCCATGATACATTTTGCCATGTGATTGATCTTGAGTTGTCATATAGTATGCTTCTAATTAGGCCTTGGTTACATGATATTTGTGTAGTCCCATCAACACTACACCAATGTATCAAGTTTTCCCACTCAGGGATGGAAGTGAATATTCCAAGAGATTTACACCCATATGAACATTCTAAACATCTTGAGGTTGAGTTTTAAAGCTATAATTACCAATACAACATGAATCCAAGATCTAAGTAGGATAAAAGAAAGGCCATACTTATTTATCCTCCACAATATAATTGCATAGATATGAATACCTTGGATTCCCTTTTCCACATGCCACCTCCTGCTTCTAATCATTTCACCATTTTAGATAATGGCCCATGGGAGTATGTGACCCATGATACCTTCCATATTTCCAATATTCATCAGAATCCAAAGACTTTTAGATGACCTAAAAGTACCCCACACATGCATTAGCAATAAAAAAACATAGATAAGGGACCTATCATATTTATACCAGCATCTAGCCTAGAATTAGACCCTCTTGAAGGGGATAAATCATGGTTATACAATGACAACCAAGATAATTATTATAAAATTTCAAAGTATCATATTCCCAATAGGATCATGGAGAATCAATATTATGAAGGAAGAGGCCTCGAACCAAATCAACAAGGAATCATAGAACCAATTTCCATGACTAAGTACAAAAGACCCTATAGACTTAGAGTTAAACTGCCTGGGGGTGACCCCATATATCTTATTCAAGTTCCATCACTGATGTAGTGATGATGATGCCAAAAATGAAGTAGAATCTGATCATGGCCTCACCTTTGATGACCTAGCTGAGACTAACCTGTTTGAGAATAATGCCATTTATACCCTTACCCTAGTCATTCATCATAACCCATTACCATTATACTATCCCCAAATGATAGATTAGGACCAACAAGAATCCAATTTACTGATTAATGAGTTTTATAATGATAAGGCATTCTATGAATTTTTAGGCCTTAGAGATAATGTTCCATTGGGAGATCATAAATCAATATTCTTAATTACATTAGATCTTGAAGCCTATTTTGGAGAACAGGTGAACACCCTTAGCCAAAAGTAAATAAGTAAAACATTGAGGTCCCAAAGTGAACCTTTTTGAGGTGCTTTCAAACTAGGGAAAAAGTAAAGATAAAGTCCAGTGTAGTGGTGAAAACTTGTTTTAGGTGCCATTAGATGAGGGTGTTCATTCTTCTTCAAATTTAGACCAGGAGACCACCAAGGATGAACTTGCTTATGGATTCAAGTTTAGCTTTGTGAAAAGATAATTATTTGATAAAATTATTTAATAATTTTTTATTATTTTTATCATATGGATAGATCTCCCATTGGGGGACTCTGATTCATCATGCCTAGGAGACATTGAAGAGCAAGTCCTTACATAGGACCCTGATATAGTCCAATATTTCAAGTCTTTGCCTACTATCTTACAAGATGGTAAGACCCTTCTAGTTGAAGATACAATAGAGGTAATAAAAAGACTTCATTAGACCCAAAATGTATAAATTTAGGCAAGTCCCTCACTAAGGAGGAATGTGAAGTCTTTACAACTCTGTTGAGAGAATTTATAGATATCTTTGCATGGGCTTATTCTGACATGCTATGTTTAGAACCTACCTTGGTCATGCACCACCTTATAGTCAATCCTGATGCCAAACCAATGAAAAAAAATCTATGTAAGATGCATCCTCATATTTCTATCTTGGTAAAGAAACAGTTGGAAAAAATCTTAGAAGTAGGATGTATCCAATCCATTAAATACTTAGAATGGATATCTAATGTTGTACATATTATGAAAAAGCCTAAAGAAATTAGAATTTATACTAATTTTTGAGACATAAATAAAGCTTATCCTAAGGATGAATTTCCATTACCTAATATTGATATGATCATTAATTCCATAGTAGGTTATGAAATGGTTTCACTCATGGATGGCTTTTCAAAATACAACTAGATCATAATAGCACTAGAAGACCAACATAAAATAGCATTCACCTCTCCATGGAGAACATTTTATTATCAAGTAATTCCATTTGGTTTTAAGAATTTTGAAGATATATATCAAAGGGTCACGATTATCATATTCTATGATATGATGCATGATATTGTTGAAGACTATGTCAATGACATATTAGGAAAATCCAAAACTAGGGCTGACTATCCAATAGTGCTACATAGGATATTTGAAATATTATGGGAGTAAAAAGTTAAAATCAATCCAAATAAATGTGTATTTGGTGTAACCTCAATAAAATTACTTGGATTTATCATGTTTCATAGAGGAATTGAAGTTGACCCAGCCAAAGTTGATGCTATCACAAAGATGCCACCACTGACCAATTTTAAGCAACTCTATAGTTTATAGGGTAAGATCTAGTCAATTTGATGATTCATCTCTTAGTTAGTAGATAAGTGTCATCCATTTACATATCTTCTAAACAAGGGAGTTTCATTCCATTGTGATGACCACTTCTAAATAGCTTTTTAATAACTCAAGGAATATCTAGTTAATCTACCTATTTTGTTACCTCCTATGCCAAGAAGGCCATTCTTGTTGTATTTATCAGCTATCAATAATGCCTTGGGGGCACTTTTGGCTCAACATGATAACAATGTAAAAGAGCATGTAGTATACTACTTAATCTGTACCTTGGTCGCATACGAACACAACTATGCACTTATTGAAAAAGCTTGTCTAGCCATGGTCTTTGTAGCTTAGAAGCTACACCATTACATTCTAAATAATAAGACCATGATCATTTTAAGATTAGATACACTCAAGTATCTACTATATAAAATATATTTATAAGGTATAATGGGTAAATGGATCATGCTTCTTAGTGAGTTTGACATAAAGTATATCAATTAGAAGGCAATCAAAGGATAGGTCCTTACAGATCAACTTGCTGAAGCACCCCTTATAGAGATAAAGCCACTCACATTTCATTTTATTGATGAATACATAATGACCATCATTGGCACACCTCTTGAGGAATATCACTAAAAGTTATATTTTGATGGTTCATTTATTATACATGGATCAGGGGTAGGCCTCTTATTTATTACACTATAAGGGGATCTAATCCCTAAATAATTCAAAATCAATTTTTATTTTACAAACAACATGGTTTATTATTAAGAACTTATCATAGGACTTAAATAGGTATTAAATTGGAACATATCTCATCTCTAAGTTTATGGTAATTATCAGTTAATCATCAATTAGGTCACAGACCATTTCCAAACCAAATATGACAAGTTAGTTCCATATAAGGCTATGGCTAATACCCTAAAAAAACAAATTGCAAATATACAATTTGAGCATATACTAAGGGATAATAATATAAATATAGATGCCATGGTTACTATTAGCTCTCTAATTTGAAAAATAGACAAAGCTAGAGAGTATCAATTCCTTGTCGAGTATTTGATCACACCAACTCATGAACCTTCAACCATTGTAATGATTTGTGATATTGTTAGTCTTAATTCTATCTAGTAATTAGACCTTCACAACTACATTCATGACCAAGTTATACCACCTAACCTATCTCAAAAACAAACTAAAGCCTTTATTCATCATTCCACTCATTATAATCTACTTGGATCCACGCTTTACCACCATAGTTTTGATGGAACTCTACTTTATTGTTTAACTTTGGTAGAGTCTAAACTAGCATTAAGAGAAGTTCATGAAGGAGTACGTGAAGCTCATTCTAGTGGGGTATTTCTAACCAAAAATCTCTTACATAATGGTTATTATTATCCCATGATGGATGCAGATGTAACTGCATATGTAAAGAAATTTGATAAATGTCAAAGACATGCTAATCTAATTCATGCCCCAACCCAAACTCTAAAACTAATATTGACACCATGGCCATTTGCTACATGGGGACTTGACTTCATTGGGAAGATCAACCCCACTTCATATAATGGCCATAAACATATCCCTATCACCATCGAGTATTTCACTAAGTGGGTTGAAGCTATACCCCTCACTTATGTGATTGGAAAGCAAATTTTCAAATTCATCTTCAACCATCTCATTTGCTAATATAGAATCCCCTCTGACATTATATCTGATAATGGAGGATCATTTAAGAACAAGGACATTGATAAGATATGTACCAAATATAACATCACATAACATTTTTCAATAGCATATTACCCTCAAGATAATGGTTAGGCTGAAGCATCGAATAAAACCATGATCAATATTCTCAAAAAGATTATCAATGATGCTAGTCATGATTCACACCTACATATATTCCTTGCCATTTTGGCATATCATACCAATCATTGTACTCCCACAAGAGCCACTCTATACTAACTTTTTTATGGTACTAAAGCCATATTTCCCATTGAGGTTAAATTAAATTTACTATGCATATCTTTCAAGCATGTCCTAGATGATCATGACTATCAAGTAGCTCACTTACAGGAGCTAGACCTTCTTGATGAAAAATGCATAGTTGTGCTCAATAATATTTAGGCATATCAAAGCCAACTCAAAGGCCACTATAATCGATATGTCAAGTATAGAACATTTGAACTTGGTGATCTTGTTCTTAAATAAAACAAAAATAATACCACAATTGAGAAGAAGTATAAAGGTAAATTCAAACTAAACTAGACAAGGCCTTTCATCATTATTGCAAATTATGGATCAGGAGCATACAGGTTCACTACACTAGATGGAAATGAACTTTCTAAGCTAATGAATATTATTCACCTTACACACTATTATGCTTGAGTACTAAGGTGTATTATCTATAAGGATTGTTTCATGTTGTTCCATTTTGTCCCTAATCTTCTTTGTATGAGTATCATTCTTATCATTCCTTTTAGCCCATTCCCTCTACTTTACCATCCCATTTTATTGACCAAACATGTTCTAACTCCTATTTACCTGACCTATTTGACATTAGTTTTTGGCATTCATTGCAAATTTTTAGAATTGAGGAATCTAATTAGTTTCATTAGTTATTTCAAATACTTTTGATAGAGATCATATTTTGGAGTAGTATGATGGATGTTTTGACATTTGCATCCTTTGTTTGTTATTCCTTTCTTATCACCGGTCTTGCTAATAATTATAACCACCTTTGGGAAAATTAGTACCATTGATCTATGCCATTATATCCTAGTTATAGCCACCTATGGACAAACTAGGGGCAACATTTATTTATTGAGCCTTGACATACCAACTTGCCACTTCCTATGCCATACTATGCCTTTTTACCAATTGTGCCTATTTTATTTGAATTGAATACTATAATAGTCAAATATTTCATTGAAGGGTAGAACTATATTGACTTGAGGTCCTACTCTAAGACTATTTAAGTAATGCTCAATAATTTTTGAGGTCAACTCAATCACCCTTTCTACCATGCTCTCACCATTTTACGAGCAACCTAAGTTTTAATGCTCTTATCATTTTATGAGCAACCTAATTTTGAAAACTCTCACCATTTTATGAGGAACCTAAGTTTGAATGCTCTCACCATTTTTTGAGCTTGAACCGTTTAGTGACTCATCATTCTTGATCGAGTTGAGATACTTCAAAAATTCCAAAAACATTTATAGAACTGTTATAAAAAACCAAAACAATACTTACCACTTCTTTGCCTTAAAGATTCTGGGAACCCTTACTAAATTATAAATAAATTACTTATTTCTTAGTTTTCACATCCTTTTTGGTCTTTTTATCTCATGTACTTGCTATTTTGAAAGACCATTCCTATTCTTGTATCACATCCATTCTGTTTGTTTTCATCAGTTATCACATTCTTTCCATTCCTTGGGAGAACTACATTTGGCCTAAATTTTTTTATTAGATATTACATCCATGGAGTATGTAGGTAGTATCCACTTGCCTACTACATATGAAGATATCTTGGATACCCCCTTCCTTTTCTTTTATTCCCCCATTTTGTTTATTTGTTAAGTTGTCACCTATTTTTTTAGGGGCAATGTTCGTATGGTTTCTATTATATTGTTTGTGTTGTTTATTTGTTTCTAATTATTTTGTTTGTTTTTATACTTATTTATTTGATTTCAAAACTGTTACCTTGATTCAATTTATATGTTTTCATTGGGTGATTCCTTTCCCACACTTATACTCAAATCTTTCCAATTTCATATGTTTACATTATCATCATGGTTTCTATCATTGGTGCATTATTTTCTATTGAGAATTAGATTATTCAAAGCAATCCTTATATATATTTCAATCAAGTCCTCAAGATGTTATACCATGATGCCTATCCACACATGCTATAATAAACCTTAGCTTCAAGAAGTTTATTCAACAATGGCAACATCAACATCTCTTAGCACCGACATCCTAATTCAATCCCAATCATATCCTAAACATAGTAATTAACCATGAAAGGATTTCAACCTTTATTATTTTGGATGAGAATATCCCTACTATTAGGTTATTTCAATTCATCACTACCCTCTATGTTAAGTTACCATCATCAATCAACCAATCAGTCATGTTTTCCATAATCAGGGTCTAATGCTTATAACTACCTATGTGTAAATCATTTCACACCATCCCACCTACATTTATTAATGATTATAACCACCTTTGTGAAAATCATTGTGTTTTCACCACTTTCATTTTTCTACCCATATAGGGGCATGTTTTTATCTTGTTTATCTATCCTAATTGGGGTAGCTCCATCTTCTCAATGATTATAACCACCTTTGGAAAAATCATTGTGTTATCACACCACATTGCCACTATTAGGGTATAATGCTTGTAATTTCCTTTGGGAAAAACATTATATACTATCCCACTTATATTCTCAATGATTTTGACTACTTTTTCAAAATCATTATGTTTTCATCCCGTCATCTTTCGTTTCTTTGGTCTCCTTATTTTGCTTCTTTCTTTTTGAAGGACCATTTGCCAACCTACTTGTGTCAATCATTCCCATGAGGGGGCATCATACAATTAGTTTTTCATCATTACAATTGTAGGCATATAGGACCTTTTCATTCTTTGAGAATATGTTACTGTGCTTATAGCTTGTAATGCCTTCCCAAATAGGGGCAAACTATAGACACCTAAATCTAGCCACTACTAACCTCCAATCAGGGTTTTGACAAATTTTTACTAAAACACATAATTTGGCTTAAAAACACTAAATCACATTAAAAAATTTGAACCTAATATATTCAAGTTCCAATTTTAGTTAGGGTATCCCTAAATGGGGTAGTACAATTATGGGCCAACTAACTTTGATCAGATCATTCTGAGTCAAAATGTTAATTTTTCACCTGAGTGCTCTAGATTGCTCTTTCATATCAAATATTTTTCACAAGACATGTGACTTTATTTTTTTTTGGTAAAATCCCAAATGGGATAATGGATCCAACACATCTGACATTGACTTCCAATTCCAATCTAGTCAAATTTTAAACTAATAACAAGGCATTCTGATCAATTTGAGTAATTTGTGCATAAAGTGCTTAATCATGCTTAAGAGATAATAAAACTAGGTTAGATCCTAATTAAAAATTCCATAGAAACTTTTTGAATACTTATTTTTGGAAATTAATATTGAATATCTGCATCATCATGTGATCTCATTTCTTGGGAATGCATTCCTAGGCCATAAATTCCACAAATATTAGGATTCATACCTCCCATACCTCATCAATGCCCTCCATGACTCTTAATTTCCCATCTATCCAAAATATTGATTAGCCTATTTATTAATTTTAATTTCAAAACTGGATTAATCCTTATCCACACATCTCAATCTTGAGATGGATAGTTCAAGTTGATTCTGATCGATCTTAAAAATCTATAAATAGGAGGCCTTACCACATGAATTTTAAATCTTGGATAATGAAAAGTTACCATAACAAATTGACTTTAGAGCCTCATGAAAATTAGTGTTATACTACCAAATTGTTGAGCCAAGCCAAGCCAAGCCAAGCCACAATCCACAAAGTGCCAAGGAGAAGAAGAGAGAGCCAAACCTCCTTTGATGAAGACTTTATGAGCACAAACCAAGAAATCCAATCAGAGAACACAATTAGAGAATCAAGGAAGGTAAAAAAGGTGTGTTTCTTGAATTTTATTTGTGCTTTGTTCATTTATTTTTATTCACTAAGCTCCCCCTTTGAGATAGTTAAAATGTGTTAGCATTTAGTCTGTTTTGTTTGATTTTGATTTCATTCACTAACATGATACTAATCTCCCCTTATTGCAATCATATGTTCACACTTGCTTGGTGATATAAGGTAGCCCTAATTGCTATTAGAAGGTGGATCAATTCATGTTAGAGTTAGAGATAAATATCAATTTTTATATTAGCCTAGATAATGGTTTGTAGGTTAGTTTGATTCCTTGAATAGTGGGTTTAAAAGATGAGCCCTTAGGTGGAGACACAAGGATCATAACCTCATCCTCTTCCTTAATCAAAGGATGCAAGGTTGAGATATGTGGTTCCACTATGGGAGGAGTAGACATGGGGGCTTCCTCCTTGGGGATGATTTTTGAAGGGGGAGTGGGTTTCTCAGTAGTTAAAGGTGAAGGTGAGGTAATGATGGTTTGTTTTTCTAGTATATTAGCTATAAAAGTGGTTAAGGACTCCACTACCTTGATAAGTGGAAGGGGAGAATAAATAATTTCTTTGATTTGAGTGTCCAAAGGAAGGAAAAGTAAGTCTACCATCTTAATATATGGAAGAGGTGGGGGACTAGAAGATTGGGTACTAGGTGGTTTGGTAATGAGTGCGTCGAGGACCATGTTAACCATATGGATATCATAAGAACACTTTATGTTATTATTATAATTCTTGGTAGGAGCATGGTTTGGGAATGGTTTATTGAATATATCAAGGGCTTAGTTTGATGGTGCATTGGGGTTATCTAATGTAAGCTCCCCCTTATCAATGAAGGATTGGACAAGGCTCTTAAAGGTGTTATACCTAATGGCATCATGTCCTATGACATGATGAAAGACACATAGATCATTCTCATAAAATAACTAGATGTAGGATGAGAGGTATCAAACTAATAAGGAGGTTTGATAAGGGAAGTTGAATGATATTGAATTTTAATAACTTCTTCAAAATGGAAACATAAGATTCTCCAAGTGGAGTGAATTATTTTTAGTTATCTAAATTTTGGTTCTTTGTGTTTTGCTTTAAAAAACTAGAGTAATTTGGTTGGTTGATGGAAGGTAGAGGAGAAGATTTAAGGACAACCACATTGGTAGTTCCCTTACTCTTGGTATTGGTATTAGATTGGTTGCTTGACTTGGAGGAAGAGGCCTCATTGGATTTATAGGTTGAGTTCTTGTCTTTGAGATTTAGCTTTCCTTCATCAATGGCTTGGTTTTATAACTTGTGTACCATAATAAAATCTTCATCAAATATTGAAAATATTTGAACATGTAGTGTAGAGGAGATATGCTTGGCACATGCCTAAGAAAAGAGCTCTATGATTTGAGGTTGAGGTAGGGAGAAGGAAATTTGGTTAACTAGGCTCCTCTAATGAGCCACAATATTAGAAATGGATTCATCCTCAAACTTTTAGATGGATTAGAGGTCGGTGATAGAAAATTTCTTGGAGATATTGATCGAGAAATGGTCTAAGAAGGTGTGAGCCTATCGGGTGAAGGAGAAAAGGGAGTGCTTAGGTATGGTACTATACCAATCCAATGTTGGATTCAATAGAGATATGGGGAAGGTGTGGAGAAGAAGGGAATCATCATAGGTGATGAGATAAAAATCATGCCTAAATTCCCTAAGGTGCTATTGGGGATCCTCCTTTGAAATTTAGAGAACTTGGGAAGTTGCCATTGGGGAAGATATGACTTGATAGGTATGGATGGGTAGATGGGATCATTATAGATTTGGTCATATGATAAGATGTGAGCACAAAAAATGGATGAATCTAAGGTGGACATCTTGTCCATGAGCATATTCATTAGGTTTACTTAGGGTTTTACACCTAGAAGGTTATAAGATGCATACTACTATGATGATTAGGAGACTTACTGATGATGGGGAGAAGGTTGGGAGACTACCCAATATTGGTAAGTGGATGCCAATGTTTGGGTGGAAAGTATATAAGGGTAATTAGATGTAGGTGGTTGGGTAGTGGATATGGGTACATGTTCTTGTAGGTTAGGGATGTAACCAAATTTTGGTGCAAGGGGTGCTTGTTAGATGGGAGTGGTAGTTGGGTTGGTGACCTATGGAAGGGTGGTGATCCTTATACTAATATTTGAAGTGGAGTAGTGGTCGATGGATTAGGCGTATATAAATAAATGTTGGTAGTGATATAGGTAGGCACTCCCATGGTTGAGGAGTGATTGGTAGGAGTGGAAGGTATAAGGATAGTGGTAGTTTGGGTTGGTTGGTTTTTTATGCCTATCTCAAAGGGGTTATTGGTTGATGAGGAAGATTGGGTAGTCAATGGTTGGGTTGTAACTATGGAAATAAAGGTACTCCCTATGAGGTAGAAATTCATGTCATAAGGTGGATCTATGCGTGGGGTCAAATCTAGGATATGGTAAAACATTATTGTAGGATAATGTTACAAAGTTATGGGATTGTTATATAGGAAAGCAATAATTTTTTTATCTCCTTGAGAAACCTCTCAAGGGAAGGTAGGACTTCTTGAGTGGTGAGGAGAGTCTACTAGTTTATAAACATAGTCCATGGATGAATAAGTAGGATGGGTTGGTGATGGGTTTTGATTTGCAAGGTCTCTTCACTGCTAGTGAGTGAGAACAATACAAGAAAGGGGAGATAGGAAGAATAAAAAACTTTACTACTAAAGTAAAGAGAAGATAAGAAAATTATAAAATAAATCATATCACACTTTAAAATATATATTAAGACCTAGAGTTTTATTTAATATTTATTTTGGATTATGCCTTAAGAAGGTGTGTGTCTAAAATTGGCTTGTAGAGTGGGTAATAAAGAGTTAGTCTAAGGTTGATTTTAGGTTGTGTTTAGGCACTCAAAAAAATTTGTATTGGAATCAATACATGGATTGGTATTGGGGCTTAACCCCTCACTTCAAACACCACAATGATAAGGGTATCTGGTACTTAGCAAATATATATTAATATCCAAATATTATACTTAATTAGATAGCTGAGTTGGTTCTCCCCTTGGTAATGACCTCCAAGTAGGATTGCTGAGAAAGGGTAAGGTTATATTTAGGTGATGAAATCCTAGTCGGGCCTTGTCTCAAGTTTGTTTAATGGTTAATTGATTAAAGTGGTTTGGTTTAGTGTGTGCAATAAAGAGTGAAGCTACTATAGATTACTTTGCTTTTAATTTAAGCTATGTGAACTAAAATTTCAAGTAGTGAATGTATACACTTAATTTGTATCCCAAAGAAAACTTTTGATTTCATTAATGAGTATATAATAGAGAGATAATGCAACTAAATAAGAACCCAAGTAAATACACAAGGGTCCCACTAGGCATGCTAGAAAGTTTTAGTAAATTTTTCTTATTATTTCAAAAAGGAAAAAAGAGAAACTAAGTATAGGTATGGTTGAAAAACCTATTTAGTTGTGCACACATTAAATTAGAAGATTATGAAGAACTCCTCTTTGAATTGGGAGGATGACCTATGGATAAGAAATCACTAAAGAAAATTTGTTTGTTAGACAGATAGTTGAGTGGATTTCCTAGAGATAGTTAGATCCTAAAAGCAAGAGCTTCCTTTGGGAATGTCAATCCACACATTTTAAATAATTAAGTTTATAAAAAAATAGAAGGTACTTGCATCAATAGTTAAAAGGTATTGAAATTGAACACAAGAATGCTTGCTTAAGAAATAGACTAGAAATGATTAAATTAGTGATAAATTAATTAATACTGGTGCTAGATGGTTGGGGTCTTCTTCAAAAAATTAGAAAGGGATCTGTGAGCAAGTAGGAACATAGAGAATCAAGTTTTATTGGGGCTACGTGGGTGAAAACAACTTACTAATTTTTACTACCATAGTGACCATCGACGGTTGGGATGATCATCAATGGTTAAGGTGATCATCAGTAGTTATGTAGACCATCAATAGTTATGAAAACCATCAATAGTTATTGTGTATGGATTTGGGTTGGTAAAAGGGTTGATTGATGAGATCTCAAAGTGAGATTCTGGGAGTTGGGTAGGTGCTGGGATAATAATGAAAAGAAAATACAATGATGGAATATTGGAAACCAAATATTTATCTTGTAGAAAGTGGATTGGGTAGATGCTTGAGTTTGTTAACTCATTAGTAAAGTCTAATGAGATTCTAACAGATTAATGATACTTGGTGCTTTGGTGGAACTATAAATGTAAGTTGGATTTTTGATGTAGTAGTTTGTTCATTAGATTATTGATGATGATTCACCTAAAAAAAGAGAATTTTGGATGCATAAGCTCTTGATAAAATTTGTATATTTTGCACATGGATTTCACCTCTTTGATCCTCTCTTCTTATAGGCAAGGTGAGAGAGTTGAAACAACATGTGAACTAGGATTCCTAATTATAAATTGCTCATGCATTGGATCACACATAGATGAAGACAAGTTATATTTGGAAAAGCAAGGCAAGTGAGTTTTCATGCTCTTGGTTAAGGAGGTGCACCTTGACCATTTATGGTCAAGGTGACTATCAATGGTCAACTTGACTATCAGTGGTTGAGGGTGAAGGGTAAAAATGGGTACAAGGTAGGGTTAATCTAGTTTGATAAAAATAACTATAGTTACCCTCAGTTAGGAGTTAGAGTGTTAGATTAGTCCTACGAGGGTCCCAAGGTGGTATAAGGGGTTATGACATTCAGAATCATGGTGCCCATATTTCCATTATCTACACCATCTCCCTTAGAAGAGGAACGACCTTATTACGAGCCTTAATTAACAAAAGTTCATACCATTGAATCCATTTGTCTTTATTTAAAAACTTTTATAGAGTTCCTTGAATAATACATGATCAATGATGAAATTCTCTTTTGAGCTAACAATCCACCCCTCTTTATCAAAATAGCCTTTAATATCACCCTCATTCATGAAATATTAGAAGATAAAGAGGCAGGCATTAATGTGACATCTCTTTGGCTCACTCAACCACTTAGACATAACACATATCATCTCAAGCAAAAGCATTTAACATGTCATCAATTAGAAAAGACTAATAAAAAACTACTTGTTTGTATTTAGCTCCCTCTTACTATTAGACCCAAAACTATGCATACTAAGCTTATGGTCTTCGATTTACCAATATATTATAATATAATCCTAAGATGCCCATGGACTCATTAAATTAGGTATATTTCCTCTTTTGGAAGCCAATGTATCAAGTTTATTCATAATGGTAAATGATATAAACATGAAGCTGATCCTGGCGTATGATTTATTCATCATCCCAATCCCAAATCTCAATATCTAATTCCCACTATTCCAAAAATTAATAGTGCACCTTTACTCAAATTCGTTAATATGAATCTTGATTTATAAGTCACTCTTGCTGATTTTGATGATGATGAGCCAAATGATTTTAAAAACACATGCAATACTGCCAAGCTACATCCTTACATTTTAGAGTGGTTTCCTCATTCCTTATTACCTCATGATTTTACCATCACTCTTATTGATGAGATCACCAATTTTCCTCATCCATGTAATGCCTATGAAGGATATTATACAAAAGATGGTTTCTTGTATAATTAATATGGAGTGACTAAGCTATTTCAAGATACTTTAACAATGTCATCTAATAAATTTAGTGATCTAGGCATCTCACCTTCTAACATTCCTGTTGAGTCATAAGGATGTACTATTTATCCAACCTATAATGATAATTATATTATGGACAAAGATAAATTAAGGGGATTGAATTTTAAACATTATTAGAAAACCTTAGATAAAATGCATGATTTTAATCATGATGTTCATACCATTTCCATAGATATTAAGTTAGAACCTGAAGGTCATGTACCTCTAGTTAACTCTCCACTTATCAATACTCAGGTGGTTGGAAAATTTTTACCTCTCACACCTTAAAAACTTTCAAAATCTTATATGCCTTCTATCCCACTAGTTACCCTACCATATCCTCTACCCAACAATGATTCTAAAGATATGCCTATTATCAATCCAATCAATCCTAATTAACCTTCCTCCATATTTCCACATACTCCCAAGATCACTCTTGATGCCAAAGCCACATATGTATGCCAGATGCACTCTAAATATGACCTAAATGGTAAAAAAATCATTTATATTGAAGTAAATGTGGAATATTATGGACCTATACCTACTTTACCTAGAAACTAAGCCATCCTTAAATTGCTTCATGCTTGAGAACCTCAAATTCCTCAGTAACATCAAAAATGTGGGAATTTCAAATGAAAGGCCCCTCATTCTAATAACTTAATTGCTAGAATAAATCCTAAATCCAAT
This sequence comes from Torreya grandis, assembly GCA_037957365.1. NCBI lineage: Eukaryota > Viridiplantae > Streptophyta > Pinopsida > Cupressales > Taxaceae > Torreya > Torreya grandis. The sequence goes on along the minus strand of JARHVA010000147.1, from coordinate 5,146,975 downwards.
CCAATTTACTCTCTTCCCAATGCAACATATCATTTTCAAGATGGAAATATTATACTTATCGAGGAAACTATATGAATTGAATATGACACACCCTCATGTCCTCGATCTATAATAGTTTTTACATAACTCATGCCAACCAAACATGATAAATTCACTTTAATCTTCAAAAAATATCATGATACTCTTACTTGGTCATATGAATACATTCCTGACATTGATCCTAGTATCATGGTGTACAACATCATCACATATCTTGATGCTAAACCTGTTTAACAAAAATAATGAAAATTTCCCCTCAAAGTTTCTACCCTATGCCATAAAAAAATAAAAAAACTATTATATTCCAAATTTATCAAACTTGTGGACTATTATTAATAGGTGTCAAACATTATTCACATTCACAAAAAATTTACCATGGTTATTCACATTTGCATCGACTTTCGTAACCTCAATCTCACTTGTCCCAAGGATAATTTTCCATTACCTTTGAAAATTCCATCATTGATTCCACTAATGGATACAAATTTTTTTCCCTCATGGATAATGTTTTGGGCTACAATCAAATTCATATCACCCTTGAATACCAACATAAGACAACATTCACTATAAAATGGGGCACTTATTACTATGTTAAATTGCCATTTAGCCTTAAAAATGCTAGAGCCACCTATCAGTGGGCTGTGACCCACATTTTTCATGACCTTATCCATAAGATTGTGGAAACATATGTATATGATCCTATTACTAAATATAAAAGTCATAAAACCCATCTTTGGGATCTTGATATCACCTTTTATCGACTCATCAAATATAAAGTTAGATTCAATCCCTATGAATGTGATTTCAGTGTTACATCTGGTAAATTACTAGGCTAATTAATATATATTCATAGTATTGATGTTTATCCCACTAAAATAAATTCTATAGTGAACATGCCTATTCCTCATTTCATTCAAAACATTTGTATGTACCTTGACAAGCTTGAGGCAATTTGATTATTTATTCTTGAAATGAATTATTACATTTACTCTATTAATTCCCTTCTTAAGAAAGGTAATGATTTAGAATCGAATGATCATTATCAGAAGGCATTTTAAAACATGATAAAATCATTGATCCATCTGCCTACCCTTCCTCCACCTTTTAATGAATATCTTTTAATTTTGTACACTTCTTCTACACCCATATCAGTTGGGGTAATGCTTACCTAATAAGATGATAATGGAAGAGATAATTTTATATATTGTATAAGTTGAGGCCTAATTTATTATGAAATTTTTTATACCAAAGTAGAATATGATTTCCTTGCTATTTATTTTATAGCTAAAAAGCTTCATCACTACATGCTCTATCAAATAAATTACATCATAGTTCATTCTGACCCACTTCATCACTTTTTATCCAAAGCATTTCTATTTGGAGATGTAATTGGCAAGTGGATGGTTTTATTAATGAAATTTGAACTTCACATCATAACGCAAAAATATATCAAAGGGAAAGTCATTACCAACCAACTCATAATGTTACCCATACTGAAAACCAACCATCTTCAATATAGTTTCCCCAATAATAACATCATGTATATTAAAGGTCTTAATCAAGCTATCTCTCTTAAATATTACTTTCAAAAATTCACTATTGACTTAGAATCAAGTAATCAAGAAGATACCTATGTCATTCTTGATGATACTAAATCCAAGGTAGTTATTGAAGAAATTCCCAAAATCAACATTGATTTACATGAAGACACTTGGAACCCACATTTTTAAGGTGATAAATTTCTCTAAGGAGATGGGGTAGGTTGTATTATATCTATTACTCAAGGTAAAATCATCCTTTTGACATTCTGGCTTATGTTTGATGTCATTAATAACATGGTAGAATATGAATCATTAATCTTAGGCATGAGAGCAACACTTGACTTAGATATTACATATCTACACACTTTTGGTGACTCCCGACTCATCTAGCATTAGGTTAATGGTGATTATTAATGTAAAAGTGATAATCTTATCATTTGTTATCAAATGACCACTTCCCTTGCTAAATAATTCACTTATTTTACTATTGAGTCCATTATAAGAGATCAAAAATCCATTATTGATTTTCTTGCTTCTTTGGCATCCTTATTTCATCCACATCAAGTTATCAATGGTTCTCAATTTCTTCTTTAAATAAGAAAATCCTTGTCTTCTATCCAACCATAATATTTGCTTATTTGTCAACACTATTATCAATTAGGTTTTACACCTGTTGTGTTTTGTAAGATATGTAATGTATGGGAATATAATGACATAATGGGATCACCTCCCAACTATGGAACCTTGGAAAATTTAGGTGAACCTTTGAATAAGTTCAACTTCCTTTCACTAAGCTTAGTGCAACTGATACATGACTAGTTTACTTCTAACTATAGCTTCTTAGTGATTTTACTCCTAACTAAGGTTTTAAATTGTAAGGAAAAGAGTTTAGAAGGAATTTTAAAACTATAAAATGGTGATACACTAAAGGGTTTTAGTGTAAATTATTTCTTGCTTTGATCAAACATAGTTGGAATAATAATATAGTGAAATCTTATAAACACAATCTTACATGAATATGAAATCAAAGGTAATATTGGACATTTATCAAATAAGAAACAAACTTCTTTATTTTTCCTCAACAAGATTTCAAAAGGGAAAAATAAATACCAAAAATTATTTTTTATGATTAAAACAAGACTTATATCATTCATAAATGTAACAACAATTCATACATACACAAGGATGACACAAGATAAGGAAGACAAAAATTCAATATATTAATATTCTCTAACTTACATCATGTAGATAAATTTCTCAAAAGAAAAAAAAATTCTCTATCAACAAAAAGATCCATGGGATGCATAGGAGACCTATATTTAAACCAAAAACTTACTCCTTTGAGAGATAAGTCAAAAAAATTTACACTCAATCCTAGAGCAAGAAATCACTGAGTGCCCATACAAATGTCATCATCTTAGCTTAAATAGGAATCTTCGGTGGATCATAAGGACGAAGTGGACTTTGTAATATTTAGGTGCTTTACCAAGTGTTGAAAGAGGAGAAAATTCTATTGGAGTCTTCCAGTTGAACCATATCTCTTGTAGTTCAATTGAATAAATCTCTCACCAAGAAATGGGGTGCTAAAATGAACTTCATGACTTGGTTAGTCTTTTAAAAAAATTGATTGTTTTTTTGTAAAATTTTAAAACATAACTTGCAAAACCTAACTTGGAATTTTTAGTTGATACTTTTACAACTTAAAATTCATTTGACAAAAAGGGATGTGCAAATTACAACATAAACTTTTACAACTTTTAAGTCATTCAACCTATGAAAAAGAAAAATGCAAAATACAATTTGGACCTTTTCAACTTAAAGTTAAGAGTTGTCAAAATGACAATTTCAATTTGAAACTTGAAAATTTATAATGTATCTTACAAAATTTTTATTTTACAAAATGCATTCCTATTAAATAATTGAATAAATAATCAACTACACTGACATCAGAGGATTCTTTATCATTTTTTTCTTGTATCTTCTTAATGTAAGCATCAAAGTTGATGAATATTGATTGTAGGTGCTCTTCATTAGGACCAATTAGGTAAATATTATTGATGTCACATTCTATTTTTACCTTAGATAATTCTTGAGAATAATCTCTATAGACTTGGATATCCTTAACCATCTAATCAAGTGTATTGTGGTACTTTTCTAAACTAGTTGATGAAATCCAAATTGAAAGTTATGTCATGTGATGACTCCTTCTTAATCACCTATTTTAATTTATCCTAGATAACTTAAATAGGAAGAGGTTTATCCTGGTAATCTGCTACCTCACATGACAATTTACAAATTGAATCTTCAATATCATACATTACATTTGTGGCCTTGCCACTTGGTCTATTGGCTTTATCAATATTTTCACCAAGTATTTTGATTTCAAACTTGGATTACCTCTCAAACTCATCATGTTCCAAAGGATTTTTTATTAAATTTTCAGATATGAGGGTGTCACTCTTTATTTGATCAATGGCCTACAAATTGGGAAGTAGAGCTTTAGCCTTTCAATTTCTTCCTCATATTTATTTACTTATACATTCAAAGATGCAAGGTCATCCTTATGTGTCTTGTAATAATCCATGGCCAAGCCTATCATCTTGTTACCTTTGGTTACTAGTTATTTAGCCCAATCCTTTATAGCCCTGCCCATTATACCAATCTTTGTCATTACATCAAATGTTTATTTATCAAGGAACTGAGAGAGAGAGATTGAGTTGGTTGGGCTGATTCAAGTGGATTTATTGGGTATATGACCTTCCTTAAGGTATCTATCAACTGCTCTACTTTGTTCTTCAACTCATCTTTAGTGACCTTTTCACTATCCATTTTATTGAAGAGAGAACTTATACTTGTTTGGACATCATGTTTTCATCCCTCTCTCATTGGATAACCAAGGTATACCTTGGATACTGATAATCCTCTTTTTGTTTTTTAGGTGAGAGAACTACTATCTCCATATAATTCTCCCCTATTGCATTAGAAGAGATCTTGGAAATGGTTTTGGGACCTCTCTTTGGTCATTTGGATGCTTCCAATAGACCAAAATCTAGAGTGTTAGGAGATATCATCCTTTTCCTCTTCTTGGACACTGATTGTGTAATCTAACTAGGAGTGGATACTATTAAATCCTATGCTATCCCAATGGCTAATATTATTTATGAGTCTATGGTTAAAGATACCACACTAGTAGTTACTATAATAAGTGCCATATATTCCACTAATATTTCCACTGAGTCCTTGGTTAATGATTTGGTTATCTGATGCCTCTACTCCATTGGTGGGTTGACTAGCCATAGTTGTATTAGTGGGATTCTCTATTTTCACCTCATTTTTGGGATCTTGGATCAATGTGAGACTAGAATAAGGAAATGATACTTGAATGGGTAGAGTGGATGTGCTTATAAGGGGCGTGGAAGGTAGAAGTGATACAATTAGAGAGATAGGCATATGTGGAGGTAACAAGGGAACTTGTGGAAGAATGGTATCCAAGGTAGCAAAATAATCTATAAATGTGGTTGGAATAGCCAAAGTATAAGTAATGGGTAGTATGATGGGAGATGAAGATGGAGTTGTTATCAAGCCGATGGCTATGGTAGGTAATGGGTTTACAATCAGAATGACTAAGTCGACAACCATGTATTGATGGGTGGTATTGGTGATCAATGAGGCAATAGTAGATATAGGGGATGAGGTGGAAATGATTATAAAAGAGGGAGGTGAATGTGGAGTTTGGATAACCAACTATTTTGATTAGATCACTGCCAAGGAATTCACTTATACTAGTGGGCTATATGAGGGAGTAATTAGATAAAGGGTAGTTATTTACACATGTTAAATAGTATAAATAGGAAGATGGGTTACTGTAGTTATGTACCCAATAGAAATTGGTAGTGATTTGTCTAGTGGTTGGGTTATTGGTATGTGGGTGTTGAAAGAGGCCCTTTTGAACTTTTGATTTTGTTACCCTTTATACAAGACAACTAGCCCCATTACTTGATCTACTTGAGTGCTACTATTGGAACCCTTTATAGTTATTGCCTCTACACTCTTATCCTGTACCTTTTTGAATATGTCTATTATGTTTAGGATCCCATTTTTTATCTTTACACCTTATTTATTAACTAGTTCAGATTTATATTAATAACTAGGGTGGTCCTGTCTAATAAAGAGAATGATTCAAGTATAAACCACCTAACTTGAGGAATAAGTTGGAAGTAAACATGGTTATCATAATACACCCTATCCATTGAATATTCCTCATCTTTCAAATCTTTTGGAAGTGGTGCCATATCATATGTCTTAATTTGTTTAAGGGTCATCCTATAATAATCCCTCAACCTAACCTCTTCCCCATCTTGCATGTCCCCCTATTAATCTTCATAAAAGGGAATGTGAGAATATGAGGAACTCAATAGACTAGAAACATAACCTATAACATCATAATAAGGCCTAATATCAAGGGTTCTCAAATTCATTTGAGTCATCTCAACCTCTGCACATCTAGTCTTAGATAAGGAAGGATAGGTGTGTCTCCCTATACTGATAGGGAAATAAATGACTATTTTATGCCTACTTGATAAGAACTTATGATTTTCCACTAGTTATATTATAAGTTACATTAGGGCCCTTTTTTCACTAACATACTTCGAAATGGTGTAAGGACACCCACTAAAACCAATAACTCATAAGAAAATGTGGGGAATTGGATGAAGTATGATCCCCAATTTATAATCTCTATGGTTACAACATCAAAAAAACTTTTTTTTCTTAGTTCTTGCTCAAACATAATTATGATGTAGCAGATGAAAACATCATTAACTATTATGAATTATTATTTACTCCCCTAAAAATTGAGGCTAAGATAGTAGTTATACACTTTGTTAATCTGATTTGGCATTGTGTTTAATCTTGGGAATGCCCTCCCTTTTGTTAAAGCATAGATGAGGTAGGAGGTCATGTAGAATTTACTAGTGGTTTAAACCTCCATCAACTATTTGTGAATAGAGTCACTGATAAATTTGGCCCAATGAATGTATTGTTTATTCTATTAGATTACCTAGATATTTTGGTATATCCAATCTTTGGTAGTTATTTATATTTGGGCTTCCTGTAACTCTATTTAAGAGTACAATGATGTCCCCTACTTCATAGTTGAATTTTATCCTAGCTAAGGTCTTAAGTAGTGTTGTGGCTAAATATTTAGGGGTCTTTAACCACTATTTATTTAAAACCCATGCATAGACTAAGTTATTATCTTGGTAGAATTTCTTGGAGTCGTCAAGAGTAATTTCTATATAACTTTCAAACTTCAGGATTAGAAACATAGTGTCAATGAAATTTGGATCTAGTCTCATAATCTTCTCCCCTTTATCATTCACTACTTCTCTCTTATGTACATCATAATTATTAGCCATTGTGAGTATAATATTAGGGATTTGTATTGATAATGGAAAGGATACAACTTGAGGTAAACCACTATCATAAATGCTTTAAATCTAATCATTCTTTAATTTTTCAATGATTCTACTCCAAAAGTCAGCTAGGTCTATGTCAGTTATCTCATTGATGTTGGAATCCAAGATGGAAGGGACACTAGGATCTTTGATTTGAAATTAATATCCTTTTTAGACATATTCATTGGGAAAATATGTGAAAAAACCAACTATAGAGCTGATTGAGTTTTGGGATTGCAACTATAGCTAAGATTTCCACTTTTATCTTAGCAGAGTTCCATTATGCTTCTATAGGGGTGTTTCTCTAGCGAGAAAATGGTATGTAATATCAAATGTGAAATATGACATATATTCAATGGGGTTTTAATTTTAAATTTTACTTTTTAAGTCTAACCAAAAGTTTTGTGGGGTCATGGTTTGTATTTACAAGTCAAATCTTTGATGGGAAACTTAGGGTGAGGAAACAAAGGGGATATCCACCTAGATATGAGTGGGCGTTTTATGTGTTTCTATAGTTAAAATATCAATGGGGTTTTAGTTTGAAAATGAAAGAGGGATATCAAACTAGATATAGAGAAATTTTAGGAAAAACCCCAAAGGTAAATGCAGCAAACACCTAGACAAATCTAATAGTAATATTTTAAACAAGTGAATGTAAAAAATGGAAAGTTGTGAGCAATAAAGTCAAAAAATGATGTTTTTAAACATTTCATAGATAAATCCTTAGGTATGAAAAAGTAAAACACTTAATTTTTTTGAAAATAGAATAATGGAAGTGTATACTAAAGAAAATTACATGTGACCTAGGAGAATACTATGGATGTACATGCAGGGTTCTACAAATCACTGATCTGGTGTTTATTTGCATCACTTGACAATGATAGTGAATAGATCTGGTCATGGTGTTGTTTTATCTCGGAGCTTTGGTTTACATCATTTGTAAATGGATCTGGTTATAATGTTTAATTAATGATGAAAAAACCTAAATTTTATACCAAAACATGTAATTAATGCCAAGCATGCTGAATAATAGCAGTAGATTGATTAATAGGTGGGAAAGTCGGCCAGTGGAATTACCTTTCAAGTTTAAAATTTTGAAAATTTTTAATATGATTTTCATGCTCTAATTTTTTCTTGCCTTGGGATTTTTAAGGTGGATATGCTTTAGGAAATGGGAAGTAGAATTTGGATTACACTTTGCAACTTTTCAAGTTGTAAAGTGTAGTGAGAATTCTAGTCTCTGATTGGTCTTAATGAAAGGTGGGAAGTGGAGTCTACATTGCACTTTCAAACTTTGAAAAGCTGTAGAGTTTAATCCAAATTGTAGTTTCTACTTGGGACTCAGTAGGTAGGAAATCAAATGTTTAGGTGTATTTTGCAACTTTGAAAAGTTGCAAAGTGCACATAAATCTCTGATTTCTACCCAGGTCTTGAAAAAGGGGACTTGATATATTTTTAAGATTTTACTTAGAAAATTTTATAGGTCTCCTCTAAGGCACATGGTTTTTTGAGGTTTTTAAAAAAAAATATCAACATTTTTGGTAACCTTTGTGGGGTGATTACTTGCTAATCAGGTTTTTCTAGTAGCCTTCTAGTTCATTGGGCATAGAGTCACTTGAACTTAATCACATCCTTCTTGGAGAAAAAAATAGAACTAGGAATTTCCCTGAGTAAGAAAAAAAACAAGGAAAACAAAAATTGAAACAAACTAAGGAAGCAAACCTCCTAATGAGTTATAGTGTGTGAAAACACTTATTTGAAACCAACTAATCTTAATATGTATAAAGTTTTGGAAAGAATTACAACCTCAAAAGCATTCTTTGAGGTATATCCCATTGACTAGAATGGGTAGCTCCAATCCATCAGGCTTGGACAACTCAAATGCATTGGCTCCTTTATAATGGGTTATGATGTATGGACCACTCCATATTGCATAAAAATTTGTATGCTTACATGGCTTGGCCCTTTTAACATATAATTTAGAACCATGTATCCTTCATTGAAGATTCTATCAGATAATTTTTTGTCAAAAGCTATCTTTACTTGAGCCTGACTTGCTTACATAACTTACACCAACTAGTTCCTAACCTCTTCCAGCTCCATGAGTTATACTAATTGCATAATCATTACATCATTTTCAATTAATTCCAACTATTTAAAAAGTTTCATAGATGGTAACTCTATTGGCAATGAAATTCTAACTTCCATTCCATAGACCAACATGAATGGAGAATTTCTAATAGCTCTTTTGGGAGTGATCCTATTAGCCCTAAGTGCTAATTTTAGCTTAGTGTCATAGGTCCTCTAGTTGTCTTCCATTATTATTTTAATATTCCTTATGAGATTTTTGTTAGTAGATTATACCAAGCCATTACCTTATGGGTAATAATTTGATGAGGTATTTAAGTAGACATTATGTTTCACTGCCCATTCACTCACTTAAGTTCCCACAAAAGCTTTGGCATTGTTTGAGATAATGGTGTAAGGGACAACAAATCTAATGATAATGTTGTCCATAAATTATAGGATAGATACTTCCATGGAATGTTCAATTTAATGACTTGAAATCATCTAATAAAATAATCAATCATTGTAAGGAGCCATTTGTGATCAACACTTGATGGTAGATTGATCATGAAAATAAAATCCACCCCCCACTAAGCAAATGGTTGGTCAACTTGGAGTGGTTGGAGAGGAAGAACTACTAACCTTTGATTTCCTAAAAAGTAGGCACATTTATCACAATTTATCACCTATCTATGTGCATATTTAAATAGGTTAGGCCAATAATAGCTTGCCCTCATTATTTTTATAGTAATGGTCCTTAGAGAAAAATGGCAACCCAATGAGCCATCATCAAACTCTTCAAGTACTTTGGGGATTTGATCACACTAGATGCACCCCAACATAACTCCATTGCTATCTTTCCTAAATAAGATCCCATTAATGAGAACATAAGGAATAGATTGGAGCCTGAAGTACCTTTTTTTGGACTGCTAGAGCTCATGTGAGTATTCATTGATTTGTAGGAAGGTAGTCATGTCATCGATCCATGTATTGAGTAAATGAGGATTCATTAGTTGAAATAACTATTAAATGTATATTTCATCAAAAACATTAATATTAGAAGTAATCTACTCCCATAATCCTTTTCATCTTACAAGCTTAGTTATTTTAATGATCACATCATATTCCATGACTTTCATGATCCAACTTGCTCTTTTCTCATTTATTTCCTAGCTCAGAAGGAACTCTTTTATGATCTGGTGACTAACCATCAGATGAATCTTATTTTTTGAGAGTATGTATCTGAACATTTTAAGGGATTTTATTACTACATACACTTGCTTCTCAAAAAAACTACACCTTTCTTCATAATCCTTTAAGGATTGACTTAAAAAGGCTATGGGATATTCCAACTAATCTTTGTTTTATTAGGTCAGAATAACTAATACACTACATTCCCCTCTAAATTTATAGAGAATGAATTCATTTTCATAGTTGGGATTTACAAGGGTTAAAGAATGATAAATAACCTACTTAATGGAATCAAATCCATCTTTTACCTCCTTAATATAGATGAAATTGACCATTTTTAAAGCATATCATTAAGGGGTTTGGCCATGGTGACAAAATTTGGAATGAACATCCTTACAATGTTGATTTCCCCCAAGAAAATTTGTAACCCCTTTTTGTGTCTTGGAAGTGCTAGTGACAAGATAGAATTTACCCTCTCTATATCTATTAACATATTGTGTCCCAATATTTTCCCTCCATGAATTGTAAATACAAACTTCTTTGGATTGAGGGAAAATCCCAACTCTCTTCACCTTTCAAAAACTTTCCCGAGTTGATCTGGGTGGTCACTAGCCTATTTTAAATAAACCATGATGTCATCTAGATACGCCAAGATAATTTCATTAATCAAACCCCTGAAATACATATCTATGGCCCTTTTGAAGGTAACACTAGTGTTGGTTAGACTGAAAGGAATCTTCTTGTAGGCATATATGGCCCATTTGGTAGTGAAACTAGTCTTGAATTAGTTAGATTCATGAACTAGGATTTGGTTATATCTAAAATAACCATCTAGAAGGGATAACCTCTCAACTTTGGCTATTTTTTGGAGGATTTTATCCATGGGTGGAAGGGGATAATGATGCTTCAAATATAATTTTTTCAGGTCATGAAAATATACACAAAACCTAATTTCACCATTCTTTTTCCTAACAGGGACCAAGTTAGCAACCCAAGATGAGTGCTTAATAGGGAAAATAAAGTTATCTTATATCAACTTGGACAACTCACTCCTTATCAAAGGCTCTATTTTTAGGTATATTATCCTCTATTTTTGTCTAATAGGCTTAGTATTTGGGCCGAGCTTTATTTTGTGTTGGGCTAGGCTAAAGTTAAAATCCCTTAGATATTTGTAACTCCAAGCAAAGTTATCTTCAAATTCATGACATAATTCAATAAAATATTTATTTTTAGAGGTGTTAAATACCTTTCTAATTTTTAAAACCTTGACTTCTAATATAGATACTAATTCATAGTCTTCTTCCTTAATTATGAGATTTTTCTTCTCACCCTTCAACTAATCATTAGAGTTTAAAATACTTTCTAAAGTAAAAAGACCCATGGTCAAATTGCGAATATTTAGTTGAATTATTTACTCCCCATACTCTTGTTGGAGTCTTGAATGATTCTTATTGGAGAATTCAGCCTCATCTCATAGAAAGTTAACAATTTGTTCATCACTATCAAAAACTTGCCAATTAATTACATTATCAAGGATGGATGATCTCACTATCATTTTAACATGTTGAATATCATCCTTATTAATATCTTTAGGTAGATTATATTGATAACCCACTGAGGCTATGTGATTAACATCCTTATTTTGTGTTCTTGGTATTGCTTGAATGTTTAAAGTGATAAAATCTTCAAATAGGTCCCAAACCCTATGTTTATAAGATCTCAAAAAGTTATTCTTAGTCATGCTTCTTGATCTTACCTAGTGAACAATCAGTTCACTATCACCAAACACTTGTAGTTACTAAATTCCCCTTTTCTTTGCTGAATAGAGACCTCAAATCAATGCTTCATATTCTATCACATTGTTAGTGTAGCTAAACTATATTCTTAAGGAATAAAAATAACTCTCTTTTTCGGGAGAGACCAAAATAATACCAGCACTTGCACCATTCTTGCTCCTTGAGCTGTTAAATTATAGTTGTCACATTCCCTTATGATTTTCAACTAGTTTCACAAGATTTGGGATGATTGCATCATTTTCATGTATAAAATACATACCCAAACCTATTTATTTTACATATTCATAAGGATCAAACTAGAAATTTGATACCAATTCATCAAGATTTGTGTTTGGGATTTATTTTAAGGGTATTTTAACCTCATGGTCAAGTTCTTCTTCTTGGTCTTGTACTATGCAATTCATATCCATAGGGATAGGAGTGTATGGTTCAATGTGGTCTTTGGAAATTGGTTCAGCCCTTATGATCACTGTAGTCCCATATATTATCCTGAGCAACATATGTGACCAATCAACATATATGTACCCTCTTATTTTTGTAGTGAAGTCTTGGGAAGGCAAATGGAAAAATAGGGGGGAGGTCAATAACTAAGATATTTTGGGTTATGGATAAGCTTAGACATACATGTACGGTAAGGTTTAGACCTTTAATAACCCCTAATATTTGACCAATAGTTCCATCCAATTTAACCATGTATTTTATGATTGGTGTGTATTCAATTCCCAGTGCGTCCACTATTTTCTTGGGAATAACATAATTGTTAGCCCTAGATTCTATCATACATCTATGTAAAAGACTTTTTTAGCTATGAAGGAATGGTTAAATGGGGGGATTAACATTTTTAATTAATTTTGTGTCTATTTGAGGTTGACACAAGTTAACCACAACAGTGGGTCCTTTAACTAAGACCTTAAGGGTAGTGATAATTTTTGGTATTCGCTTGGTCTTAATGAAAAGTAAGAAGCAAAGTCTGCATTGCACTTTGCAAATTTTAAAATTTTCAAAGTGTAATCCAAATTCTAGTTTATGATTAGGATTCATTAGGTAGAAAATAATAGGTTTAGGAGTATTTTTATTTTTCAACTTTTCAAAGTTGTAAAGTACACATAAATCATTAGTTTTTTCATAGGTCTTGAACAAAGGGGACTCTAACCATTTTGAAGATTTTACTTAGAAAAATTTATAGTTTTCTTCTAAGGCATAGGGTGTTTTAAGTTTTCCGACACAAAAATACCAACACAAACCATTTGATAAATCCCATGGTATAAATACGTTATCCAATTCCTCAAACATCAAACTTATCCTCCAAATTTAGATTCTCACAAAAATACTAGAATTCACAAACAAGATTTAAAATATGTCTTTCTATATAACATCCTTTATTATCTGAACACCAAAGGTAACCTAATATGTTGTGTAAGGAAATAAAATGTCCTTATCTCTTTTAACAAGCACATGGGGGAATTTGTGATGGTCAATGTATCAGACATACTACAACATACAAATACCTATGTATGGGATATGATTGGCCTACTCTAAAAAAGGATGTTATCAAGTTCACTAAAAAGTGTAGTCTTTTCCAACTTCATGATTTACTAATATAGTCATCACCAACTAAGCTCCAAACTATGGAATCTCCTTAGCCATTTTCCATGTGGGGATTATATTTCATTAGCAAACTACCAGAATCATAATATGTGGTTTTTTATCATCATGGATACTAAATATTTTACTAAATGGGTAGAAGCCATGCCTCTCATCAACATAATAGGAAATACTATTTCCAAGTTTATCCTTAACCAAATCATTTGTCATTTTGGATTTCCCCATACTATCATTTTTTATAATGGCAATAATTTCAAGAATAAGGATGTGAAGCAGATATGCAATAAATTCAAAATATCTCACAATTTTTTTACACCTTATCATCCATAATGTAATGGAAAAGATGAGTCTACCAACAAAATTATCAATAAAATACTTCAAAAAACCATCCATGAAACCCACATAGATTGACATCTTCATTTATATCCTGCACATTGGGCCTATCATATAAGTATTCATACTTCCACAGGGCAACACTATTCATACTAGTCTATGGTTCTAAGTCTATCATACTATTATAATTTGAGTTTCACTCCTTACATGTAACACTTCACTGTATCATTATAGATGAGTAACTACATGAATCATGCCTTCATTCTCTTGATCTTCTTGATGGACACCTTCTAACTACTCTGCAACATAACCACAAATAAAAGGCTCGTATTACCAAACAACATGATAAAAAGGTTAAAGTATGTACTTTCAATGTTGGTGATTTAGTATTTAATTTATAATATACCCATGATAAATAAGAAAAATATGCCCAAAAATGGTGGGGCCCTTATTTAGTGAAATAAATTCTTGGTCTAGCACTTATCGCCTCTAAACTAATGAAGGCCACATTTTCAAAGAACCCACTAATGCACAATTATTAAAAAAACTTTGCTTAGATATTTCCCTTATTATCATCCTTCTATATGTTATCCTTGTAACACTTTTTTCAATATCTCTACATGGGTCTCACTGTATGTAGTAGTTTTCTTTTTTAACAAACCTTAATTCCTTCTTTTGGTCCTTTGGTTTCTTTTTCTCATTAGTTGCATTGTAAAACCATGGATATGACCCATTCTTCCTCTCAAATTCTTGGGTTTATATTTTTCTCATTAGTTTATTTTCTTCACTATTCTTTTTCTAGAATGTTAATAAATGGTTACATGTTTGTGATCTCTTGTTCTTAGCTTTGGATTTTGCTTCTTTTGTAGATAAAACTTACACAAAAAACTATGTTAGCATTTTTACCCACATTTCCATTCATTCTTATGATAAGGAATCATACTTATCTATCATTATATCCTTTTTCATTTTTTCACATTTTTTTGATTTGAAGTAATTCAAATTGTTTCATTTTCATTCCCTTTGATTTCTTTTCCTTTTATTCCATTTTGGATAAAACAAGGTTAAATTCAAGATACCACTTTTATTTCACATGAATTGATAAAAATCTTAGACACCATGCTCTCTAAGTTATATTTCTTAGTAACCAAGTCACAAGTTTTCAAATGATAGTCCTCTTTAATACCCATTTTTGGTTCTCTAAATACATATGGAGGAGGAATAGAAAAATCCATCAAAAGTTAATATCCAAATCATTTAAACAAATAAAAATGATCAAAAGGTAACATAAAAAGTTAAAATTCAACATCACACCAAAATATGTGATTCATATCACATATCCTATCTCCAATAAAATCTCAAACTCCATAGTTGGTCTCATGATAGAGCCAAGGTCCATTGGGGTGTAGTAGGCCAATAGATTGGGATAGGAGAATTCAAAAAAGCTATATGGTGCTACTTACTTTCTCATGCAAGTACCCAATAATCATAATAGATCAACAAATATATAATTGGTCCTAAAGAATGGGGAACATGTTGTGGGAAGGTAGGTCATTTTACTTTTCATGCAATAGCTTTCATGAGATGATATTTATACTTCATTTGATAACCCAATATTTGTGTGGCTAGGAGAAGTTCTTCAGATTCCTTAATGTCAAACTTCATCTTGTTTTGATAAACCTAATTTAAGTGTCTTGAATTTGATAAAGAGTTTCTCTACCTTAACTTTTCCTTAATTCCCTCCACCCATTTTATTTCCCCCTTTGATAGGCAAGTTTGATTTTAAATCTATTTTCCCACTTCTATATTCCCTCTTCTTCAAATCTTAAAACATGCTAGAAATACTTTGTTTTGGTTTTATCTATGTTTAGAACAAAATAATATGATTGAGTCACTATAGATTACTTTCTTTATACCATTGCTTTACATTTCTAGAAATCACTTTGGTTCATTTAAATATTTTTCCATTGTTGTACCTCCTTTCTTTCAAACACCTGTGTCTGTTTCTATATATTTATTGTGTTTTCTTCCTTTTTTTAGATAATTGTGTAAATTTTTATTTTTTGGTACTTTTTCCATCATTGAGTGAGGTTGGATTTTTATTTCTCACTCATAAATGTTGTTTACCCCTTTATGTAATTTTTCCATTATTGATTGAGTCAAAATTGTTATTGCTCACTCATTAATGTTATTTTACCATTTCTTACTCATATTTATTTAAGGTTTTTTAATTTATTTCACATTGATGTTAGATTACCATTTTTACTTGTATCTTTAGTTTGACTTGGTTTGCTTACCTTTCTTACTTAAGGTTTACTTGTTTGAATTTTTTGATCATTTAGTAACCTTGGCTTTTTGGTTACCTTATTTACTCCAAATTTTGACTTGGTCACTTGGTCTTAAATTAACATTTATCACCCCAAATTACCCAATTTACAAGTATATATCACATACTCTGCATCAGTTATCTTGGTTTTTGTACATTTGTTTGTTTTTGCTCTTAAATTATGTATCCTTGAGTTTATCCAAGAAGTCTCTGTACCCTCGATGATCAACACTATAAACATAGTAGGAAATGACCCAAAAATAAAGGTAAGTTAAGGAACATATAAATTAATTTCATTTCAGTCATTTAATTTTAGTTATTTTATGATTTAAAATACTAAAATTTATTCAGCTTTAATGTTATGTGTTTCTATGTTCTTTTCCCAAAGTGTCATCCCATGTTACACCTTCATGACACGTGATGAACTTTGAGTGGGGAATATGTATATACATAATATTTTTAATCTTGATTAATTATTGATACTTTATCTCTTGCATGAAACTATTGAGTTTCAATCTCTCTGAGTGCATACCTTAAAGGGTGCATTGGGAAAGGGGTGGTCAAACCATTAGTGCTTCAAAAAATTGTTGTCCCCTATACCACCACTTGATATATACATAACCATATCCTATATACTTCACTAAGATTTGACATCTCTCTTGCACACTCCTCCAATCAATTCACCACCTTACTTAGTCCTTCCTAAGCCTAAAACCCTTTTTGATAATTTATAGTACACTATTAGCCTAGGCCAACCTTGTATTTAAAATTTTAAAATCATGTCATGGGTCTAGGTCAGCTCTAGTTGACCTAGACTAGTACCTAATTTGGTTTTATCAAATAATGATACATAGTCAAATTGGGTCAACCCTATCAATTAAAATTTAAAAAAGGTTAAGGGTTATATTCAACTATATATACACATGTTAATTATTCATTTTTGCTTCTTTACAATCTGCTCTTTGACAATTCTACTTAAGGAGTTATTTCTTAGGGTTTATACTTGGAGAAGAATATTTCCTTGTGGAAAAGTATTAGATGCTTAGGCCTTTCTTATTGGTCCTTATAAACCATAACCACCTTTTGAAACACACCTTGGCCAAGGGAGAAATTGAGTCTAGATAGTTTCATCTTCAAGGTAAGTATCTCTAACTTTATTCCTCTATTTTAGTAGATAAAAGTAGTATAAGTAATGACTTTTGAATATATTTTTCTCTTTATGCATTAGGGCCTTATCTGTACATAGCTTAATTATAATTCTCCTATGCATGTTTAATTTTTATATTTATTACCCCCATGTTGTGCGATAAGCTTTGGTGAGCACTATATTAGACTTTACTTTACTCATCATTTACATAGTGAATATAAAAATGTAGGACCTAACTAGGGTTATTACATAGTGTTTCTTAACTAAAGACTTTGGAACCCTCTCTAGTGATGTTATTGTGATGAGATATCCCTTGTTTAGGTCTATTGGATCCATCTTGGTCATGATCCCAAATATCTAATGTATTAATAATTAGAAGTGTAAGGAGGATTTATCTTCTTTTAGATAAGATTGATTAATAGACTAGTTATAATTTCTTTTGTATATAGACCCCACTTAAATTTAATTCAAAATATATAGTTGGAAAGGGAGCTTAGGTGATGCATAATACCAATGTTAATGTGTTTGGTTTTGTAAAATAATTATGTGTTATTTATTTTCTTATGCTAATTTTTTATTTAATTATAGACACTAAATTTGAATTATATAACACCTTAGCATTATATATTTAGAAAGTAAATATCATGGATATACCCTTCAATTTTAAGACCTTATTTTTGTTGAAAGGCTTGCATCTACTATCTCTTATGCCTATTACTTATCTCTTAGTCTAGCCATATGTTATTCTAATGACTTGGCCTTATGTATTTCTCAAAATGCTATAAACATAATCATTATCATCCTTTTCAATTTTTAGACATATACCTATATTTTAACTTCCTGGACACTTGCATCTTAGTCAAATAATAGTGTCAATGCTAGTGTTATGTGTTAAACTAAGTGTCTAGTGCCCTAAAGTTATTAAATTTTCAAATGAAACATATACCTATGGTCATCCTAAGTGATTTAACATGAGATATTTATAAAATGGACACACACACACACACACACACACACACACACACAAAAACACGTGCCAGTACTCCTGAGTTGGTGTTCACCTCCAACCAGCCAGTATCTACTACTGCCAGTACTCCTATGCTCCATGCACTCCACAAGTGCTCCACACACTCCATAAGTACACAAATGTACTTCAAGTAGATCTCCCCTAAACCTGCAATAACCTGCACCTCAATCTGATCTTACTTATGGAAGGATCTTCCTTGCCTTCCTCTTTGCTCTCTTTTTGAGTACACACTATACTCCAAGTAGATCCCACACATGAAATTAACCCTCATTTATTCCTTATCTAAAACAAACCTAAAAACTCACAAGTCAACTTACTAAAAACACTCAATAAATAATTAAAGTGAGTAAAGTTTCCCTATTCTCTCCTATTTCAATATCAATAATAGGGATAACCCATCTACAACCATGAAGTACTAAAGGAACACTTCATGAGCCATATTTTTGAAGTTATAAGATAGGTTACTATGTGTACTTACTTATCACATGTTGAATTTAGATACACACACAAGCCAAACCGTATGGGAGAACTACTTAAGTCTAAAGCTCTCTTCAAAGTATTAGATATGTAGTTAGTTCCCATTAATAGAGGGATACTTGGGATATATTGAAACTATGTGCCCATTATTCCATTTTTTTCAAAGTAACTCCAAGGGTGAAGAGTTGGGGTTTGATCATTTGACAAAGAGTGACATTCTATGTGTGAGATATGAACACACCAAAGTAAAGGTGACATATAAAAAATGTTTCAGGTGGTTAAACCTAGATACAATTGATATTCCATACCAGACACCTGTGTCTAAGTCAAATAGTAGAATTGATGCAACCATATATATTTGATGAAAATGATTGAGGCCATAAAATTTAATTTTATAGAATTTGATGATTGATCCATAATCTAGATTTAGTATATTTATAGCCTATTTCAACCCATATCTACATGTACATAGTAAACCAACTAAGTAATCTTATTTATAATTTATTTTAATATCAATCAATAGTTATACTTTTTATTTCTAGTATAACTTAACATATAAATTCAAAACACTATTTATTTGAGTTTGTATAAACACTATTTCTAAATTATATAGCACCCCAGTCTTTTACACTTAAATACATATCATAGATGTACCTTTAGCTTCTAGACCTTTCCATTATTGAAAGGATTACATACAGTATCTTTTTATGCCTATTACTTCTCTTAGTTTTACCAATGTTATTATGATGACTCAACCCTTCTATCATATCTAGAATACTACAAACCTATTTATTTTGTCTCTTCAAGTCCTGTGCTTTTTTTCTAGCTTTATGAACACTTGCATCCATAGTAGATGCCTACATCAATGATAGTGTCATATCCCAATGCAAGTGTCTAGTGACCTAAAATCCATCTAATTTTCAAATGAAATGTATACCAATGGTTAGCCTAATTGATTTCATGTAAGAATATATCCAAAGGGAGTGATATATATATATATATATATATAGACACTCATTTATTACTCACCTAATAACATCATACCTCTCATAAGGAAACATACCAAAAACATTCAATCAAGCACTTAAGTGAGCAAAATCTTACTTATTTTCCCCTATTTACATATTAGTAATAGGGACAACATATCTACATGTTTAAATTACTAAAGGAGAATCCCATGACCCACATTTGTCAAATTAAAAGCTAGGCCACTCTATCTGATTAATTATCGTGTATTACATCATTATACATAGATAATTCAATAAGTAGGGGATAACTACATAGGTCTGAGTCCCTCTTCAAATTATTAGATATGTAGGAAATAATCATTAATAGAGGGGTCTTTGGAGTAACTATACATTTTGTTCCCAATAACCCTTTTTTCCACAACCACTATGAAAATAAATAACTAGGGTTTTTATATTTGACAAAGATAAACAAACCATGATCCAAATTTGAGAAAACTAGAGTGAAGGTGACATAAAACCCAAAATATTATGGGTGGTTGCATCTAGATACATTATTATTCCATAAAAGACATATGTGTCTAGGTTAGAAAAGTGTTAACATAAACATTTGAGGTTGACACAAGTGTCCAAGGTCACACAAGTATTTGAGGTTGATTCAAGTGTAAGAGGTCTAACTTTATTCCTTCATGTTCATGATCTAGATATGTATTAACATCAGAACCAAGTAAGTATCTTGTTTTTATTATAATTTTTATATCTATCATAGCTATACTTTCTATTTTAAACATATATCAACATTAATAAATTAAGTATATGTTTATAAATTACCTAATCTATATTTTAGGGTTAAACATTTGGTAAACTTGACCTTTCATTCATAACACCCTAAATATTAATCTAGAGTTTCTTCATTCTCTATTTTTGATTTATGATTTAACAAGATTTCACAATTCAAAAATAAGGTTTCATTTTTACAAAACATGTAACATGGATGCATATATAGCCCATTTTGGGCTCCAAAACTATAGTGTGTTAATATATCTATGTAGTCAGACCTATCATTCAATGAAATAGGCACATTCATCAATATAATGAGATAATTTTTAAATGAAAACAACATTTAATCTCACTTCATAATTAATTTTTTAATACTATAGATCCAATACCTAGATGCTAGCATGCATGATCTCAACATTTTTCTCCACCTAGATATTATTTTAGTGACAATAACCATCCCACACCCATTATTTTACCATGGATTATATTAGATTCCATAGTCCTTACTTTCACTACTCTGAATGGTAAAGGTATCCAAACTAGTATACCACCTATTAATATATAATAGGTGCCTCCTAAACCAAAAATAATGATAAAATTGAAAAGGTGTGACCTTATAAACCAACTTAGTAATATGCATGATAATATCTAAATCATCAAACTTATAAATCAATCTGTTATCTATAAATATATCCTATATGAGGAATTACATGATACCCAAGTTTAAAATGATATTGAACCAACTTAATTTTAAAATATTATGCAAGACCTCAAAAATAATGTAAAACTCATTAACTTTGATCCAACATATTTACCATCCAAGGATATCATTGACCAAGATTTATCTTTTTTCACACAAGTGACTATGCATAACAAGGGAATAAAAAGAGTGATTATTGATAATGGATCTAGCCTAAACATTTGTATCACAAATTTCCTAAGCACCATGGTATTAACACCAATATTATTCAAAAACTAGTTTTTCATATCAAGGGATTTGATAATTCACATATCCCTCCAAATGGCCAAATCACATTAGATGTGACATTGGGAACAAAAATATTCCCAACCAATTTTTCACATAATGCCTTAATTTTCACATTATAATATACTCTTGGGTAAACCTTGGATACATACAATGGAGGATGTCCTATTTTCTTTGCATTGATGTCTAAAATTCATACATGATGGGACCCTATTGACAATGCCTAATGATTATAAGCCCCTCATTTTTTTCAAAAATATACATTCTAATATAGATGGCATTCTTACACTATTACCATATACACAATGTCTCCCATTTGAAAATATACATAATTTTGAAATAGATGAGTCAATTAAAATGGATCATTTATCTCCATATGTAATTAATACACCACACATTGAGATGAACATAGATACACATCAAGAGTAGGAACCAATTCTAAAGGAAACAATAATACAAAAAACAAAATAAAATAAAATAATTGAGATACCTTTATTGGTAAATAATGAGTAGAAAGATGACCAAGTTTCATATTATTATGAAAGTGATGCCAATCTAGCCAATGATATGATATATGACACATTTCAAAAAATTAATTTTGATCCACTTGAGCATATTTTTCATAACCTATTCACACCTATAGGTCCTGGTACATAAAATATAAATTCACCTATAAAGAATATAAACCCAAATCATGATAAGGTTAAATAAAAACAACATATGAACATGTAATTATTTGTTACTCCATACATCCCTCTTGGATTCACACATTAAGTCAACCTTAAAAGGGTAAAATAGAAATATATCATGTAAATAATGTGGAGGTCTCTCATAAGACTCCATAACATATTTTACAGATCACAACAAACTAAGATGCTACATATACAATACTTTCCATGTTATTTGAATAAACCAAGATAATATAGATACAATGCTTTTTATATTATTTGAACACAACATGATATCTTTACCTTATAAAAGGAAAAAAATTATCAATAACATTTTTCATAGAAAAAATTACCATATTGTAACTATCATTGTATCATTGGCCATCATACAAATCAATGTTAGGAATTGAAAAACCAAATTTAGAAATATAATAGTAAAGGTCACGTACAAATTATGATCAACAAGTATAAAATACATAATACTTCAAAATTTATACAAGAAAGCCATCCTTAAAAGTAACCAAGGCACAAAGATCTAACTAGTATTACTAATATTGATGGGTTTTACTATCAACATCTCAAGTTTGATAGGAATAATAGAGATACAATTTATAGCACCATATTTTTTCAATAGTTGGGATATAATACAACTGAATTAACATACTGTACTAATTCTTGAATATCTTGGGTATATTGTACTACCCATTGCATGTGGACCAAAGGTAGTAAACCTTTATATATGGGTAATGGATCAAGAACCAAGTTTGAATTTACATCTTGGACAACAAAGGTTGAATGATATGAAAGAAATGATTAGTAATATAAACCAAAACATTAATTTATGACATGACAATAAATAAATTCATATCTTACATGATGGATATGATAACAACCAACTATCAATAGTTGCTGGTATAAAATTACTAGGAAATATAAAAGAATTGGAAATAAGATAATATAAGCAATTTTGGTAAACAAGGCCACCACACAGTACATTAACTCCTAAATTTGAGGTCCTATTGGAATAAGATGTTACACACCTTAAACATATTGAAAAAATACCAAAAAAATAAAAAAAACTTCAAATAAATCCAAAAATATTTTTAGTAATTACATATTCTATTAGATCCTTGGATTATATGTTGTTGGTTCCATATTGGTAGATACCATCTCATTTATTTATATATACATGTGTTTCACACACATTTTGAGTGTGATTTAGGCATACACAAATACATGATCTATGCACTTTACGATGTTGGGACTTCCCTTTACTCATCTTTATTATATGATCTATTTACATTATCATGTTTGAGCTTATGTACTTACAGATGCCTTTATCTATGCTTATATATTTTACAATATACTTGATATGCTATGAACTTGATATTTTTTCTAATAGATATTATCCATGGGATATTATGATATGTTATGCTAGTTGCTTATTGTCTATGTTTTCCTTTTTGCACTTCCTTGAGTGTGTTCCTTCCCTGATATTATCATGCATTATATTACTTGTTTGAGAATTTAAATATACTCTATTGATTGTGGCCCCCATGCCTATGTTTGCATATTGTGACATTTTAATATGTAATGATTTGTTGCATGTTGGAATTTGAATGCCATTCCTTTCTTTGTAGACATTTGACTGAGTCACATCCTTGTAATTGTGTGACATTTGAACATGCCCCATGTTTGAGGTCTCCTTAGACCATTGTATTTTAATATTTTTTGAGTGCTCTTGTGTGTGTGCTTGATTTATTTGTGGGCTTGTATTGTTACTACCTAGAGTTTTCCATGATTCACATCATGAATCTTAGGAATTGATGTGATCACATTCTGCATGATTCAATGACATTTCTACCTGATATGTTACTTTTATATGCTATATGGTCCATATGCATATCATATAATTATATTATCCATTTGAGGTAAGGTGACTACTACTTTTTATTTCCCCTCATCTCAAAAAGTGGGGGGGGGCATATTAGTGGGGTCATGCCATAGAGGCATGGCTTCCACATTTTTCACAGTTCACCAAATTTAGATTGTAGTGGGGGCATGTATTGGAAACATATTATCCACACTTACATAAGTTTTAGGTTTCATATTACAGTGGGATCATGCTATATAAACATGTTCTCCACACTTAATTTGCAAATTATCTAAATTACATAGTTATATGATTCATATACATAGTTATGGTAGAATTATATACATTTCTACAATTATTATACCTAGGATTTATCATGAGACATATATGAGGTGCATATTTTATGCAAAAGACACCTAAATTGCAAATTTAAAATTAATTTCATATTTCAAAACACTTTTACAGATTGTCATCACCCACTAGATTGGAATTTTATGAACTATATTGAGTCAATTTACTATAGTAATTGGTTCATCTTTGGTGTGGTTAAGGTTATCAAATCACTCAATCTTTCCAAGTTTATAAGTTGAACTTGATTAATAATCCAAAATCACTAGATCTATAGTGTGAGTTGAATTGGTTCACTCATGCTCCCTAAGTTATAAATATGATTGGGTTGCATGGTTGAGTTAAGCTCAAATACCATATGTAAAATCACCTTTAACTCCAATATTGGGGGAAAGTTTTATCCTTCAATATGTCTATATTTAGGCACTTTCTAGATTTATATTTTTCTTAATCTCAGCTCTAAAGGTTCATAATGATACATCTTTTCAAATCAAATTTCTAAAAGGCAAGGTAATGGCATAGATACATAGGCGTACTCCTAAACATTGCTCTCTTTTAATTTAAATCATTTATTGTTTTTTGATTTGATAGTATATGCACCAATTATATACCATAACATACTCTTGGTTTTAGGTTAGTCACTAAAAAAGTACTCAAGTCAAACTCACAAAAATGCAAAGTGTGTTATAAACACCTAGGTACACATTTATTTTTATTTAAATTATAAATTTCATAACTATATTAAATGGGGGTTGTAGAAACACCTTCTATTTTATAACACCTTATTCTTGTACACTTGGTAAATACATATCATGGATTTAA
Organism: Torreya grandis; assembly: GCA_037957365.1. Taxonomy (NCBI): domain Eukaryota; kingdom Viridiplantae; phylum Streptophyta; class Pinopsida; order Cupressales; family Taxaceae; genus Torreya; species Torreya grandis. The sequence continues at coordinate 5,121,529 of JARHVA010000147.1, read as the reverse complement.
CTTCAATGTCTAGACCTTCTTGTTGTCAAAAGGTTCTTATACACTATTTATTTATACCTATTGATTATCTCTTAGTCTAACCAATGTTAGTATAATAAATAAAACCTTATCTCATACCTAAAATTCTATTAACCTGCTTATCTTACACCTCTATAAGTTTTATATCTATGCCTATTTTCTAACTTTACATAAACTTACGTCTTAGTCATATACCTACATTGATTCTAGTGTCCTATCCCAACACAAGTGTCTAATGCCCTAAAATTCATCTAATTTTAAAATAAAATGTATATTTATGGTTGGCCTAAGTGATAAAATGATAGATATTATCTAAATTAATTGACACACACACACACACACACACACACACACACACACACACACACACACAATATTAACCCTCTTTCATTCATCACATAGTAAATTCTTACCTCTCACAAGGAAAATTACAAAAGGCATTTAATCAAGTACTAAAATGAGAAAATCTTCCCTATTTATCCCTATTTCCATATTAGTTTATGGGACTTCACATCTATAGTCTAAAATACTGAAGGAGATCCTATGAGCCATATTTTCCAAGTTAAAAGCTATGCCACTCTATGTAATTTCTTATAAAAAATTGCATCCTTTTGCACACACAAGTGAATAAATAAAGGATAAATACATAATTTTGAGTCCCTCTTTGAATTATTTGTTATGTAGGTAGTGCTCATTGATAGAGGAGTCTTTAGGGAAGCTCAACATTGTGTGCCCACTAGCTTTTTTTCCCACAACCACTATGAAGATGAAGAAATAGGGTTTTATTATTTGACAAGGAGAAAAAACACATGATCTAGATCTAAGGATACAAGAGGGAAGGTGACATAGAACCCAAAATATTCTATGTGGTCACATCCATATCTAACATATATTCTATATAGGACATTTATATGTAGGTTAGACAAAAGCATTAAAAAACCATCTAAGGTTGATATAAATGTTTGAAGTTACATAAGTTATTAATATAGAATCTGATAATTGATCTAGAATCAAATTCCACTTTTATTCCTTACAATTATAGATCAAATCTGTATTAACATTAGGACTAGTTAAGTATCTTGTTTTCATTATCATTCCAATATCTAGCGTAGTTGTACTTCCTATTTTTAGCATATCCCAACTTAATAAATTTAGTATATGTTTATCTTAGTTTGTAATTTAATTATACTACTTTAGATATAGTCTCCATCCTTATGACCTAGGCTATCTATACCCCTTTAATGTTAGATTCCCTAATCTATATTTTAGGGTTAAATAATTTATATATCAATTGGCATGTTAAAGATTTATTTATCACCCTTGTGCTTATTCATTTATATATTCTTAACCCTATACTATATTGATCCATCTTAATTTAGGGTTAAATATTTGGTGGACCTGACCTATGTCTTTATATACAAACCCTAAATTGGGCTTCTTAGGGTTTCCTATTTTTTTATTGCTATAATTTTTTTCACATTCTAAATTTTTTATTTATAAGTAATAGAAAATGTTAACCTAAAACATAATTTTAAAATGGAAATAAATAATCATTAGTTACTCATATTAATAATAATGTCTTAATAAATGCATTTTTAATGATAAAATAGATGAAATTAGTAATCATGCTAAGGCTAATGATTCTTCAACTAGTGATGGTGAATCCTTAGCTTATACTATAACCAATTCTATACCAACAACCTTCTCCTTGGGGACATCACCACATCATAATTCTAATGGGGGCATGAGATATGTGTTCACACCTTTATTCCATGAAACTACTATTATTGCATCTTACATGGGAGACATAAATACTTCAATTAAATTACCAATTTTAATGCCTATATCCACTCAAACTAGGGATTTACCTCTTTCAATAACTTCTCATATGTCTAATATTCAATACCAAGAGGTGGAATCTCTTACCAAAACTATAAAACTTTTGAAAACTAATGTTATAAATATTGAAAAAAATTCTATGAAATCATCTTATGCTATTAATTCACAAAAGGTGATACAAAACTATCTTGCACTAAAAATATCTTTACACCCCTTACCAACTAGTTTTGTTGCACCTAAATCCACAATTTATGATGGCAAGGGTGATCCTAAACATCTATGATTTTTCTACGTGACATGCCTTGATTATGCCTTTTATGATAAAATTTTGAATAAACTAGTTCTAAGTATCCTTAAGGACTATGATCTAAGATGGTTCTATAATTTATGAATCCAAGCAGTAAACACCTTCAAACATCTTGTAGATTAGATTTTTAACACACTTCTCTATCAATATTATTGAAAAATTTTCCTATGCCCACATTTAAAATTTCAAATAAGGAATCGATGAAACTATCAATGAGTATGTTTTAAGGTAAAAGACAATGTTGGATAAAATGACTAATATAATGATAGATAAAGATATTTAAGACATTAAAAAAAAGTTTGATTTCCCCATTACATGAGTCCATTGTTTTCAAAAATTTCAAATTTTCTTATGACTTATGCCATATTGTTAGTGATTGTGAATTGAAACTTATATCATTAAACAAAATTAAATATGTAACAAAAACATCAACCACATAAATTACCAAGTTATAAGGTAAAATACATAGAACCTGAAAAATAAATAACTAATATGGTTAATGTGGTGTCACAACAACCTAATAAGTTTGTCTTATTCAATACACCAAGGAGATAATTTACATGCTTACCTAAGTCTCTAGATTTGTTACTTATAAAGCTTGTGGAGTGTCACCTCTATCTCTCCCTCATCATATAGAGGTTGATATGAATTGACAAATAACCAAAGGATATGATGAAAATGATTATTATGATTATCACCAAGGCATAAGACATTATATGAAATGGTGTTTTACCTTGAAGCATAATCTTCAGGGCCTTATTGATGACTAAAAGATTACATTTGATGTTCCTCCAAAGGAATTAGGTTCACAACCTAGTGATTATTAAAATCAAAAGATATTTAGCAATACTTTATAAGATCATTATAAAAGGGAACTAGAAGTGAAAATGGCATATAATTCACATCCTCATCCATCACATTACCAACATTCATTAGATGAGGTTATTGGTACTTATACATGACATACACCTCATATGGTTCATAGGCCTATTAATTTTGATGACAATTATGGATGATAACTCAAATATTCATAACTTATTCTTTTGATCATACCTTGATCACCAACTTATACACAATTTTATGATTGATAATGGTGAAAACAAGAGCATTTGTACCATGGCATTACTTATATACTTGGGTTACACAAATAATAATTTACATCCTTTGAATAAATTAGATAGAGCATTTGATGGGACCTCATAATAGGTTTTTTGTGAGATTGACTTGCATTTATAGGTTGGCATAACACATGTAGTCATAAAACTATGCACAATACCTTGTACAATGCATGGCTGTGCTAAATATATTCATGCCAATAGGGATTTTATAGTTTCTAAAATTTCATATGAACATCCACTTAAAAAAAATAAGTTTATACCCAGGCAATTAATTATAAAACCTACTAAGGTTAATCCTTTGCAAAAGGGTAAGCAATAGGCAATCCCCTTTCCTATAAGGTGAGACCCTTACATCAAAGACACACAATGGATTAAAATAAATTCTTATCTACTAAGTGCCATTTTTAGACATCTATAGTACCTAAAAAAGTTCTTATTACTACCATTTTAAACAAACCACAAAACATTTAGTGATGGGTTCCATAAACCCCTACTCCTTCCATTATCCCTTCATGACCACAAAGTCCTATTATACATACATAGAGCATTAAAAATCCTAAATTACCATATATATATATATATATATATATATATATTGATCAATTTTAGGGATTGTGGGTCCCCTTCTTGATACCATATAAGCACAAAAAGAAATAATGTCCTATCTTGAAGGTATTATCTTCAAAAATTTAACCAGCAAAAAACATACCCAAACATACATACCCAAAGTATATATATTAATATAAACTATATTACATTACTCATCCTTTAAAATATTTATTTACTAAAAATCCATATCACATAAAAGGCTAAATAATAAAAAATCAAATAAAGAATACCATTAGCTAGTTGATAATAATGATATCATCCTCCCCCCACAAATGTCTAACCATCTATCCTAGATTTTGCATGCAAGCCTTCCCCAGTGACTCAAAAACCTAAAACATTTTTCCTAGCATCCCCATTCATGTTTACTACCAGTAGATCTTATAAAAGGGTTACTTTTTGCTTGATTTGCTTTTGCTTACGCCCCCTTACACCTTGAAATTTAACCTCTACACTTGCCAAAAAGGTGGAGTCAAGAAATGGTCATGAGTAAAGCCTTGTACCATCCATTTAATGGGCTACAATCTACCATGGGACCTCTTTACTATGTGCCATCCATCCAACTTAGGATTAGGAGCTAGAAAATACTATAAAATAGGCATGGAAGCACCTTTAGCTTCACCCTCCCCACCATCACCCAAACATACATCTTATACATATTGAGAAAATTTAATAAGGGAGGTAAATATAGATTCCAAGACTCTAAACAATGACAAGGGCACAAAACCTAGGTCATATTTCCTAAAAAAGGGAATCTCTAAGAAAGGGCCTAATGGTAGACTATCCAAGGCAGAAAGTAGCTCAACCTTATATTCAAGCCAAATGAAAAAAGTGACCAACTCATTTACCTGATCCCTATCATCCACAACCAAGCACAAAATTTTTGTGAATAGGGCCACCAAGTTTGAATTAACTTTAACTTGCCTGCTTCCTTCCAATAACTTTAATCCTAAGATTTTCTCTAACACATCTAATACTTTCAAATCTAGCATCTAAGAGACATTCATTAAATGCATCTTGGAAATACATCTAGCAAATTCCATCTCTCTAGTTTTGGCACCACTAAAGTATAGTGGTCAAACTAAAGATTTCATAACTTTTGGCTCCATCCAACTATATAAAGATAAGCCAAGCTAAAACCCACACTACCAAAGCTCAATGGGCACATTATAAATAAAATATGGATAGATGTGAGCTCACATGATCCAAAATAAAATCCCATCAAATATATACCATTTCAATAAACATACTCATAATTACCTTGTCCATCACCCTCCACTAGGAAAAAATTAATAATCATAAGGACATTCATCACCTTGAAAAACACCTAAATGAAGGACTAAAAATTATAGAGCCACCAATTCAATACCAAACACAATCAAGCTAATGATCTTTATTATTATCTACCCTAACCTCATCCTCTTGGTTGATACCAACATTTGTAATGAAATCCTCCACTTTATTGATTTCATGAAAGTAATACATACAAGACTAGCTACGAAAGAGACTCAATTTAGCCTAAATTTGAGAAATAATATTTTATAGATTCCATGCTTTAGCTTTTTGCATAGATAAGGCTTAAATTATGAATCTAAAATCACATTAAATATCCAAACAAGCTACTTCACACTCCAGAGCTAGTTTAACCCTAACTACCAAATCTTAAGCTTTTGCCTCATTATTTGTCCCATCTAGGAGTTTAAAAGATGCAACTTTACTACAATCCTTAATAACACAACTTGCACTAGAAGCTCCTAGATTTCCATGATTGGCCCCATCAAAATTAAGCTTTAATGATTCCTAATTAGGGGGGTTACACACTACCATTGATATATTCTTATTCTTTACCTTATCTATAATTATCCCTTTAATGAGGTCTATAGTTCCATATATCACACCTATGAATACTCCTCAATGGTATCATGAATTTATTGCACTAGGTTCACAGTAGGAAGATACTTATGATCATCTTTTGGATGAGATCATAAGATAGTTTTTTAATTTTCAAATATTCCAAAAATACTAAAAAATTCAAAAATTTAAAAACCTAAAATATTTTCATATTTTACATATTCTATTAGCTCCTTAGAATCTATGTTGTTAGTTACATATTGGTGGATATCATATCATTTATTTAAATATACACATGTTTCACACATATTTTTTGAGTGTGATACAATCATACCCACACACATGATCTATGTAATTTCAAATGTTGGGAATTTACTCTATTCATGTCATTTAAACATTAGGGGCATCCACTCATTTGATCATGATACATCTATATTATATTAGTCTAAGATCGTTATCAATTATCATGTTTGAGCTTATATACTTATACAAGCCTTTATCCATGCTTATATCTTTTATAGTGTACTTGATATGCTATATACGTAATAGTTTTTTATAACACATTTATTAAGGGACTAGTATGATATGTTTATGCTAGTTGCTTATGTTCCATGATTTCCTTTTATGCACTTCTTTGAGTGTATTATCTTGTCTTGTATTAAATTTCTTTTTTGAGCATTTTAATATGTTCCATTGCTTTTGGCCCCTATGCCTATGTTTACGTATTGTGATATTTGCATATGTCATAGTTTTTTTGTATATTAACACTTAAATATGTCATTTATTACTTTATGGGAATTAGAATAAGTCATGTCCCTTTGATTGTGCATCATTGGAATATGCCCCTTGTTTGAGGTCTCCTTGGACCATTATCTTTTGATTTTATTTTGAGTGATCTTGTGTGTGTGCTTGATTGATTTTTGATGTTATATTTTTACCATCTAGGCATTTCCATGAATTACATAATGAAACTTAGGAATTGATATGATCATGTACTATCTACCTCATTGTTATATCTACCTTGACATCCTACCCTTATATGTTACATGGTAAATTCATAGATTATTTAGTTATCTTATCATTTTAAGGTACGGTGACTACCAATTTATACTTCCCCTCACCTCAAAAGGTTGGGTGGGGGAATATTAGTGGGGAAATTTCATAGAGGCATGGCTTCCACACATTCAAAATTTTAGATTTAATTGGGGACATGTAAAAAAGGCATGGATCCCATAGATTCATAGTTTTAGATTTTAGTGAGGGAATCCCTTAAAGACATGGTTTCCAAACTTATTCAATTTTTTTTTTTTAGATTATAGTGGGGGAATGTTATGAAAACATGTTATCCACACTTATATCACCTCTCAATTATATATTCTATTGGGGGAATGTCATGGGAACATGTCTTCCATATTTTCAAAATTTCAAAATTGGCCAAATTGCATAGTTATATGATTCATATACACATTTGTGAAAAACTTATATACATTAGCATAATTTTTATACCCAAGTTTCAGATTGATACATATTTTAAGTACATATTACATGAAAAAGATAAATTTAAATTATAATTCAAATCAATTTTTAGATTTTAGATGCTTTTACAAACTTTAGCCTGCATCTGGATGGACTTTTATGGAATGTTATTAAATCAATCTACTATAGTATTTGGTTCAATTTTGGGAAGTTTGACGTGATTAAATCACTTAATATTAAAAAAATTATAGGATTTAGTGATCAAATCATCCACCCACACTAGATTATAGTTTGAGTTGACGTGGATCACTCATACTCACTAGGTTAACGTTATAAGTATGATTAGGTTGTAAAGGTGAGATAATATCAACTTATAGTGTAAAATCACCATTTCTCTAAGGTTTGGGGAATTTTACCTCTAATATTTATATATATTTTCACTTTTAGGTTTTAATATTATCCTAATATCAACTCAAAAGATTCACAATAAAGCATCTCTTCAAAATCAAATTTCTAAAAAGCAAAATGGTTGTATCAATATACATGTGTACTCCTAACCTTGATCTCTTTAATTTTAAGCATTTAAAATTATTTAAATTATATATTATATGAACTGATTATATACTATAACAAGCTCTTAAGTTAATCATCAACAAAAAAGTCAAGTGGGACTCATGCAAAGATAAGGTGTGTTATACACACCTAGGTACACATTCCTTTAAATTAGAAATTTCATTAATATATTAAAGGAGTAAATTTATAAACTAAATATAAATTATATACACCTTAATATTGTATACTTTTCAAGTACTTCTCATGGTTGTACCCTTAAGTTCTAAGACCTTCCTGCTATCAAAAGGTTTGATCTGCTATCTCTTGTGCCCATTGATTATCTTAGTTCAAACATATTTTATTATGATGACTAGGTATTATATAATACTAAAAATTATATAAAACTACCTATTATCATCTTCTACAATTTTTAGACCTGTACATGTTTTCCATCTTCCTATACATTTGTGTCCCAACCAAATGGTAGCATCAATGCTAATGTCTTATGTCAAACTAAGTGTCTAGTACCCTAAATCATCAAATTTTTAAATGAAATGTATCCATATAGTTATCATATGTTATTTAATGTGAGATAATTAAAAAATGGATTGATACACACACACACACACACACACACACACACACACACACACGATCAACCCTCATTCATTTTTCCCTTAGAAAAAACCTAACTCATAAGTTGACTTAACAAAAACACTCAATAAAACATTCAAGTGAGTGAAAATTCCCTATTATCTCATGTTTAAATATCAATAATAAAGACAACCTATATATAGGCATGTATACTAAATGAGTACTCCATGAGCCATATTTTACAAGTTATAAGCTAGGTAACTTTATGTACTTGATTATCACACGTTGCATATTGATACACACACAAGCCAACATGTAAGAGAAAAACACATAAATATGAGGCCCTATTTATAGTATTATTTATGTAACACCCCTTGATAGAGGTATCCTTGGGGAATCTTGACACTATGTGCACATTAACCCATTTTTACCATAGGCACTCCAAGGGTGAAGAGCTAGGGTTTGATCATTTGACAAAGAATGATAACCTATGTATGAGATCCAAACACATCAAAGTAAAGGAAACAAAAAATACATAAGGTTATAGGTTTTCACATCCAAATATAATTGATATTATTTACTAGACACATACATCTAATTTAGATAATAACATTGATGTAACTGTCTAGATCCAATGTAGTGTCTGAGGCCATAGGATGTAATTTTCTAGAATATGATGATTGGTATAAAATCTAGATCTAGTTTACTTCTAACCTATTTCAACCCAAATCTACATGCACATGGTAAACCAAATAAGTACTCTTATTTATAATTTATTGCACTATCAATCAATAGTTTTACTTTATATTTTTAGCATATCTCAACATTTAAATTCAAAACATGGTTTATCTGATGTTTGAAAATTAATTAGCCCATTGTAGATCTATTTATAACCCTTGTGCTTATTCATTTATATATTCTTCACCTTATACTATATTGAACCATCTCAATTTATTTTTAAACAATTATATTTCACTTTTCAAATCATAAGTTATTGTGTAGTACATGTCTAAATAAATTTCCAAGAGAGATGAAAATTCAAATGTAACTAAGCCAAATGGGAAGCATGAATTTTTTTCCATGTATTATAATACCAATTTGGACAAAAAGAAGCACATATAATGTGAAGGTTCAATATTGATTGATATAAAATGAAGTTTAGGTGAGAGACTAGTTATATATATGTAAGGATGAGTATTTTTGGTAATCAAAAACATGTTTTTTTTGTAATTAACTAACTATTTTTGAAATAATTTTACAAACATGAAACACATTCTAGTGTTTTTATCATATTTAGGCTAATAAAAAACCCTATATGACAAAATTATTTGAAAAATTAAAGGGAATAATATAGTAATATCAATCACTCACTGATTTAAATCTATACAATTTTAGAAACTTACAAAAAATAGTAAAGTACAAAAGATAACAAAGGTTTGGCTAAAAAACAATGTTGTGGGAGGAATTAGAGGATGATACTTACTGAGTTAAGTATGTTAATTTAAAGCATGGATTTGGAACTAGATCAAATAATGGTGATGAAAGTTCCATTATACTAATTATAAACTTTTAATATGGCCACTATACTCATAGGTGTTTTTGATCTTCTTTAAACTCTACTTTTATAGAAATTCAAGCACACAATAGGGTACTAGGTCTATTTGGTATTTTAAAGTAGAAAATTACTAAAAAAATGATTATTTAAGATAACTAAGGTTCCTTAAAACATATATCATGTTATCACATTCAATGAAACAAGTCTCATCCTTTTGTTTAACTTCCAGCTCATCAAAACACTTTAAGAGGATTTTAGACTTATTTCTTCTTTGCACACAAACTGAGTTTTGTTCATAAATTTTTGTTTATGAAAAAAAATGAATTAATTTTTTTTAACACTTTATATACATCCTTAGGTGTATACTAACCAGTTTTCATCATTTTCCCATGATTTGTTTTTTGATTTATGAAGGTTTTAGGGCAAGATAGGGTTTTTAGGTCTAATTCCTCCTTTGATACAAACTAATTTTTGGACTTAAATTTATTTATATTTATCCAAATGATATGAAACAAATTTAAAAATATTATAAACATTAAAATTTATTTACCCACCAATTTTTATAATCTTCCCAATGTTTGTTTTTGAGATATGCAAATTTTCCTCTTGCTGCCCTAGATAGGCCTACACACTAGTTGAGAGCACTAAAAATTCAATTTATTGAGATATATTCACTTTAAAATTATTATTATAGTTTTATTATATACATTACATGTTAATATTGGTGTATTTATTAGTTTTCCAAGTATATAAATCACAAAATCATGTACCAATATGCCTTTTTGTGACTATGATTACACAATTTTTTGTATTTTTAGACTTTCCAAAGCAAGTTAACAACTTAAAAATATGATATTTAATCACATAATATATGAAACATAAAATTAGATTTTATATCATATATTATAGAGCCTACAAGATCATAAATCCATTCAAATTTATTGAATTACTTCTTTTGAAGACTGTGTCAACAATACTCTATTTCTACAAATTATAACCATCATAAGTATTAAAAAGAGGAGAATGAATCATAAAAAAACCACTTAATAATTCATATATGAGGCTGAAAAAGACATAAAATATCATGAAAAGGTATTATTTATTCAAATTCCATCCAAAATATATTTATAACTTTTCAAACTTGCAGATTACATACTTAAAACCAAGAAACCTTCTACAGCTTCTTCTACCAACCTACTAACTTTCTCCTCTCCTATGTTATTATTATGTTTATTAACTCATTATTTATTGATTCAAGCCTTATCCAATCTAAATAATATTCTATACTTGGTTTGGTCTTGAAACAAGACCAAATATTTCTACACAAGTTATGACTTATCCATCATACTAAATTTGACCTCTTTCCTATGTTGGATGTATTCTAGATTGGTATTAGGATATATTTACATCTAATTGAAGATAAATGACATTTAATACATAGTAATATACCCTATAGGTACTTTAAAAATAGACTATGATATTCATAAAACACCAAAACCCCTCAAAACCTTTACAACCGATTCAAAGTTTCAAATTTCCATTTTGGCAGGAAAGTATAGTATCACTCTAAAGGGTAATACAAGAAACTCTAATAATTTGGATACATTAAAAATGAAATGACAAGATATTTTAAGACAAAACATAACCAATCTTAACCTATCTATGAACTATCAACATAAAAATCTTATTTAGTTTTGATGATGCTCTTGCATCATACTTCCCAAGTGAGAAATTTGAGCTCCAGCTCAAATGGAGCTTCTTCATTATTTTCCAATTATTCTTGTCTTCTATTATAATTATTTTATCTCTATTTATTTCTTGTTTATCCTCTTCAACTAGTTTCTCCACATCATTAACTTGTTTGTGCATTATTTTAGGTGAGTTTGTTGTCATGTCTTCTTATTTTTCAATCAACTTCTCATATATGTGTACATGCAAATTTGATCCACACTTGATCCTTGTACCTACATATGAAACATTCAAAATTATTTATTTATTCATATAATACATTTAAGGCATGTTATTACACCTTTTTTTTTTGGTTATGTCTCCATGGATTCCATTTGAATGATGGACTCCAAAAGGTTCATTTTTCATGTTGATCCACTCCTCTCTTATCTTATGTTTTTTTTTTTACATCTCACCTTATATCTTCAAGATATTCATTTTTATTAGTAAATTATTTCTTCATTCTCCATTTTTGATGTCTCAAATTCCTCTTTATCATAATATACCCCTACATTTCTATTTTAAAGCATTATCTGTTCATAATCTCTCTCTCTCTCTCTCTCTCTCTCTCTCTCTCTCTCTCTCTCTCTCTCTCTCTCTCTCTCTCTCTCTCTCTCTCTCTCTCTCTCTCTCTCTCTCTCTCTCTCTCTCTCTCTCTCTCTCTCTCTCAACCTCATTGAGGCATGTTCATATATTCCATATTGAAAAATGTTTTTCATATAGTCTTCTTGCAATAAATAATAACATAATTTTATTGTACAAAATATGAATACTAAATAATGAACATATTCAACTTATTTATGTCTTCTTAATTTACCTCCTTATGGGTTCTTATTTTGCAATATTTCCTCCACATAACTTGGCTTTATTTATTCATCCATTATTTTTCTAAAGCCTACTTATTTCTCCAAATGGTATTCTTCATGAGGAGTTTGAATTTTATACTCTTCTTATTGATTTATATGAATCTCTTATGCCTCATCTCCTTTATCCTCCATATGGAAATGTAGTGTTTCTTGACTTTTCATCTCTATACATGCACAAATAATATCCTTAGCATAAATCAAATAATATTTTTTAGACTCAATGGTTTCTTTAAGGATCTTGCAATCCTCCACATATGTATTATTTGTCATGATATTATCAAGTTATTATCAAATTTATCTTGCCAAATCTTACATATTTCTATTTTCATCATCATTAGTTTACTCTTGCTTGGATCTATTCCCATTCTCTTAGCTGAGAATCATTATTTTATCTTGTTCTTCATGTTTCACCTCTGCACCTAGCTACTTAAGGTTCTTTGACACCTTGTCTTATTCATCTTTTTCAAGACTTATTGCCTCATCTTTGGAACTTCTTTCATATACATGTGTACCTAAAAACACACACTCACACATATTATTAGAATAAAAAAATTTAGGCTTGATTGCCTCACCAAATTTTTTATTCTTATATTGAGCTTCCAACATCTTTATCCACATCTTAAAACTTATAGTCACCTACTACCTCTTTTTCTCTAAAAAATCTACTTAATTTTCCATTTGATCACCTTATTCATTCTTATGAAAAATAATTTTATTTATTGGTTCCATACTTTTAAAAGTAGTATTAAACATGCTAAATCCTACTTCAACTCATCTATTTATTTCTAAATATCCTCCTCACTTTTATTCATATGGTTCTTCTTCCTTGGTAGTCCTTCCATCTCTTTTTATTTTTCTCGTACCATACCCAAAGCCTATTTGGTCTTTTGACACCTATTCACTCTTCTTTAAACATCACCCAATTATTTTTCACCTTGGTATATTGAATATGTATCCAAGTATTTTGACCTTGGAACTACCTCTTGAGATTCAATGTGCTCTTAGCTTCCTCTTAAACCTCAAAGGGATTTAGAACTACTTGAACCTTATTAGTGTCCTTTATTTTCACTATTTTCCCAAGAGCTTATGAGCTCTAATACCATTATAATGCAATTATCCTTATGTTACTTATAAAACTTCAACCTAGACACTATACTCACAAGTGTTTTTTTATCTTATTTAGACTCAAAATTTTTATAGAACTTCATGTACAAAACAAGGTACTAGTCCTAATTAGGCCTATTTAGTGTTATTAAGTATAAAATTTATTAAAACATGATTATTATTGGTAATTTATGTTCATTCAAAAATATTTAATGTTATCACATAAATCAAACAAGTCTCAGCCTTTTGTTTAAATTTTAGCTCATTAAAACACTTTAATAGGATTTTAGACTTATTTCCTATTTGCACATAGACTGAGTTTTATTCATAATTATTTTATACTTAACCAAATTAATTTAAAATTTTTTAAAACTTTATAAACATAATTAGGCACATAATCACCAATTTTAAGCACTTTTTCACAAAATCATTTTATTTATGAAGGTATTAGGGCAAGATAGGGTTTCTAGGCTTAGTTCCTCCTTTGATACAGACTGCATTTTTGACATAAATTTATTTATATTTAAAAAAATGATATAAAAATAATTTAAATTTTTTATAAACATAAAAATATATCTACCCACCAATTTTTTTAATTTTACCATGGTTGGGTTTGGAGATATGCAAGTTTTCCTTTTATTGCCCTAGATAAGCCTACACACTGCCCAAGAACACTAAATATTTAATGTATTGAGATATATTAACTTTAAAATTATGATTATAGTTATATTAGGTCCCTTAAAAGTTAATATTTGTATATTTAGTGGTTTCCAATCATATAACTCATAAAATCATGTACCAATATGCCTTTCTTATGATTGTAATTACACAAAATTTTAGATTTTTTAGACTTTGCAAAGCAAGTTAACAAATTATAAATATTATATTGAATAAAATATAATATTAAACATATAATTAAAATTCATATAATATATTATGGAGCATAAAATATCATAAATCCATTCAACTTTATTGAAATATACTTATTTTTGATGACTGTGTCAACAATACTCTATTTTTGTAGATTATAACCATCATAATTATTAAACAAGAGGAAAAAGAATCATTGAAACCATTTAATCATACATATTTGAGTCTAGGAAAGACATTAAAATATCATTACATGGTTTTATTTATTCAAATGTCATCTAAAATATATTTACAACTCTGTAAACTTACAAATTACATACTCCAAACCAAGAAACTTTCTAAAACTTCTTCCACCAACCTACTAAATCTATCCTCTCCTACATTATTATTACATTTATTGAATCCTTTATTAATTCAATTATTATATCCTCTAACTAATATTATATACTTATTTTTTTCTTGAAACAAGACCAAATATTTCTCCATAAGTTGACTTGTTCATCATACTAAATTTGTCCTCTTTCTTACATTGGATGTATTCCAGATTGCTCCTAGGATATATTTACAATTGAAGATAAATAGGAATAGACCCTATATGTCATTGAAAAATATACCAAGACATTAAAAACAAATCAAAACCCCTCAAAACCTTTACAATCAATTCAAATTTTTAATTTTCCATTTTGGTAGGAAAGTTAAATATTGCTTTAAAATGATATACAAGAAGATATACTAATTTGTATACATTTAAAAAGACATGAGAAGATATTCAAAGGATGAAAATAACCAATATTGACCTATTTATGACCTATCAACCAAAATTTTTTACTTAGTTTTGATGATACTCCTACATCACCTAGACAACAACTCCTTGGCCCTGACACTAAATGGGTGGAAATCCTATCCAATATAGTAGTACTTATATCCATTTATAGTGATAAAATTATGGGTTTTGGGTTCTTTGTGTCTTCATATATAAAGAGTATATATAGTGTGGTAGTTTATGATCACTTGTGAAAACCACTGTGTGACTAATTACCCTTCAAAACCCTATCTCCTTGACATTTGAAGACCAATTAAAATAAATGGGGAAAAAGGGATCAGTGGTTGAAGTTGGGTGAGACCTCAACACCCATGTGTTAAACATTTCCTAAATACAAATACTCCAAAGAGGGATAAAACTTCATGTAGTTATCCCATGCTATGGTGGTGTGTGAATAACTGGTGTAATATGGTAGATGTTTATGAAATACTTATGTGATTAAGTGCCTTAACCATGACTTGTGATCTAGAATATGTATTTAGACTTGAGCTCTGGGATACTAGGGTTTTATGTAATCAAAATTGGGAAACATAGGTGATTTTATCAATGTGAAATTATGATTATGATGTTTTTAATGTGAATTTGTATACACATAATACTTTTAATCTTTATCACTTATTGAAACTTTATATCTTGCAAGAACCTATCTAGTTTTAATATATTTTAGTGCACACCTTAAATGGTGCACCATGAAAGGGGTAGGTAGACTATTGGTGCTTCAAAATATTTTCATAACTTTATATCATTCCTAATATTATTCCAACCTCATTATTTAGAGTGTCTATTCATTTACCTCCTATGATGCTTCCCTCAAATCCTAAAATATGGCTAAGTATGAAATCTTGAAACACTAAAATATGGATGTCTAAAATCTAATAGGACCCTCCAAAATCTAGAATTTGCATTATATCTCCTAAAAGTTTGAAACCAATGTTAAACATCTTGAAAATGTAAATATAAAATATAAATTAAAGTATAATAATTTCCTATTTTAGCCTATTTTCCTACTAGATTGGGTAGGCTAAATTTGTCATTCATCTCATCCTACTATGTCAACCAAGTTGACTCCATCATTCATACTATGTTGGCCAGGTATATAAAATATGAAAAAATTAACTAGGATAACCTTATTGGGAATTTAAAATATGTTAAAAAACTCCATCAACATAAGATGACCTAGTTTGAGGCCTAACAAATTTATTTCTTAGCCAAACAAAGTCAACATGGTTGACCTTATTGGCTAAATTCATAAGAGGGTTTAAGGTCAATCCATGGTTATAAATACCATATTAACTTAATTTCTAAAGAGAGGATAATTTAATTATGCATCATTACAACTCAAAAATATTCTTATACTATTAATTATAGGTTTCATTGCTTAGGTTTTTGCTTTGGAGTAGTATCACTTGTCTTGTGGAGGTCTTGGATGCATAAAAGAAGTATTGTATCCTAGAGCTGATCTATCCTTGTGATCCTTATAGGAGACAACAACCTTTTTCATAATACCATTGGAAAAGAAAGAGAATGGGTTAAGATGGGTTCACTTCAACAAGGTAAGTATAATCCTAGACATTCATAATTTTATAATTAGATGTTGTATAATTAATGGATTAAATTCTATCTCTCCTTACTTAGAGTACTTATATATTATCTTGAATAGAATTATCTTTACTTGTTTATTGTCTTTCCCATTTATGTCACACACTTTGGTGATAACTAAATTATCTTGTATGTTTATTTAAAATATTAGATTGTGTGTTTATTTAGTATATTAGCTTGCATTACCTTCACTAAATCATAAGACCTAGTTACGATTATTACATGATGTTATTTGACTAGAGGCTTTAGAAACCTCCCTTTTGCCATTGTTTGGTAATATATCCCTTAGTTTAGGTTTATCATATACATAATTATTCATGATCCAAATATAACAAAGTATTTCTAACTAGATTGTTAGTTTATTATCTTCTCAGAGATTGGATATTAGTGAGTAGGATAAGTTGTAAATCTATCTTATTTCACTTGTATACAAAATAATCTAGTTGAAAATAAGTTTAAAATGTGTTTATATAGACATATCCTTAAAATTACTTTGAATGTGGGTCATTAGGTACATAATATGACCTTTCCATAACTTATGATTTTGAAAATTAACCATTATTTGGTGAGAAGAGAAGATATGGTCCATGAACACTAGAGTGATGCATTATAGTCCCCTAGGGCACTATAGTCCAATGGGTAATTTGGCCATGATGAGTGTTAGGTAGTGTCTAAAATATGCCTAAGGATGATATGAATAGGGAGGAGTAAACTCAAGGGCAAGGTGTTTGAAAGTGATAAAAGGGGCACCAAAATAGGTCTAGAGCTAGGTGTGTAAAAGAGTGGTCACAAGTTATTGGTTTTATATTAAATGTAAATTCACGTGTCTATATTTCCCCCCAATTTTATTATATTATTATATCAAAATTAAAGTACTAGAGTAAAAGGAAAAATATTGCATACTTGAATTTACCTATGAAGAGGAGTTTTGGATGTATGCCACAACACTGAACTATGATCCACATAAATATGAGATTAAACATATAATATCAGTATTAATATGAATATCCAAAGTGAAATATTATAAAATAGAGAGTGATAAGGAATGTATACACCTAATTATGTACATTAACTATTATGTTTTTCTAGTACAAAACTGGTGATTGTAGATAGAAAGATCCTTGGAGTTTTCATTAACTTTGAATAGCTTGGATTAGATTTGCATGATCAAATAATCATATATGGGTGAGTATGATTAATAAATAATTATGTGATTGAATCTATCATCACATATACAAATTATTGAAGTAATTTGGAATCTTTATGTGAAACCCAAAAAATAATTTGGTGTAAAAATTGGTGCAAAATATGAACAAACCATTGCAGATGGAATAAGGCTAATTTATGGTGTAAAATTGGTGTAAAATATGATTATAATATTGTTATTGTGTATATGACATGAATAATGACATATATTTATCATTACATCTATATTAAATTAATGTATAAATGAGCAATGAGGAAGCCATGTGTTGGACATAGACTCCCAAATTAATAACTAGTGTATATGGATTATGAGACAAAGCAATAATAAATAAGATTATAAGTAAAAGTTGTGATTAAAACAAGAACAACATGTTGTCATGATGATCCAAAACTAAGAAAATATGAGACAAAATAAAGTAATTTGAAAGAATTCTAGAAATTGAGATTATGAAACTATTGAATATTATATTGAGTAATTTAAGATTCCAAGAAATTATAAAAATGCCTATTTTTTAGGCACTTAAATAATAATGTTAGGAAGGAAAATAAAGTTGTGCTCTCTTATCTAATATGGTTTACTATCCAAAAGGAATTTTTGAGAATTTCCTAGAGTTGGGAATATGTAAACTAAGTAATTACTATTCAATTCTACCTTTGCATTAATCTAGGAGGTCTAGTCTCTAAGATAAACATATGTGAATGCCACCTCTTTTGAGGTGAGTTATTCAGCCTCCAAAATAACTTATCTCAAAATAAAAATTTATGCAATAGGTTTTTATGATGTAAAAATGTAAATCTAAGTAATAATGATAAAATAGAGAAGCATGGCCTCATCATGTATGTATATTGAGCATAGTAATAATTTAAGATGCATGTAGAGATAAACATTCATAATAAGTGTGTCTATATAGATGTAACAATGAGGCATGTAAGTAATTGAACAAGTATATGATGATAATTATAACTATTTGGGTAGGGATTCATGATATCCATCATGACATTAGTGGTTGGGAAGATGCATGAGGTGTCTCATGAAATACAAATTTGATTAATAAGTGTCATGGAAATGATGAACACAATCAAAGAGTACATGCAATATACACAAGACAACAGTAGAAGGCAAAGAGGCTGCATACAAGGGACATGTTCAAATTCCACTCAATAAAAATAGAAACACACAAAAGTATATGTTCAAATGTCCTCACACATATATTATAAAACATTGAAGGATTAAATCCACATAAAAGGACATGTTCAAATTTCCTCACATGAATAAAAGACACACACAAGGACATGTTTAAATATTCTCACACACATAAAATAAAAGATATAAAGAATTATAGCCACTTGACAATGACATATTCTAATTTATTCGATGTAACAAATAATTCATATAACATATTAAGCTATGAAATTAATATAGAAGCATGAATGATTATGTAAATTGATCATTAAGAGATAAAATGTGACACAAACAATTTTTGTACTTGAGATAGATAGTAGAATAACATAATGTTAGTGAGTTAACAATATAAAAATATATAATTATGTATAAAGATATGATTTATGAGTAAGATAATGATGTAAAATAAGGATAAAAACTATGGATACCATGAACCCAATGACATAATTATGAATTACATGTTTTAGGAAGCCTATGTAGTCTAGAATTGAGTGGTGATAGTCTGAGCTCACTAAGACAATAGTGGGGTGAGGGAAACTAGAGTAGTGCACTCATATCCACCATAATTATCTTATAGTTTATAAATATGTAATAGTTAAAGTACCTAAAACTAAATCTAGGATTGATATTCTATGTAATTTGTAATCACTCGTGCACTAGTGAAGTATTTATGTTATAAAATTATATAAAGCAAGTATGGAATACTGTGAACAATTGAATTGATGTATGATAAAGTAAATATAAGCATGTATAGGTCCTAA
Organism: Torreya grandis; assembly: GCA_037957365.1. Classification (NCBI taxonomy): domain Eukaryota; kingdom Viridiplantae; phylum Streptophyta; class Pinopsida; order Cupressales; family Taxaceae; genus Torreya; species Torreya grandis. The sequence continues at coordinate 5,101,473 of JARHVA010000147.1, read as the reverse complement.
TTTTAATATTTTATAGAATATTTGATTATTTTTATGTTTTTTGAAATATATATGCAAATATAATATGATAATATAGAAATCAAATAACACATCCAAGGGATGTGGATAATTAAAAGGCAAATCTGATGGTAAATCATCAAGTGTCAAGTTCACCAATATGTTTTCTCATATTTGGGATAATGTAAAACCCTAGATGATAATTTTTTTTGCAAAATTAGCGGGAATAATATAGCAATATCAATCACTCCCTAATTTGAAACTATGAAATTCTAAAAACTTACTAAACATAGAAAAGTATAATAAATAACAAAGACTATGCTGATAATTTTGGAATAAGAGGGTAATAATTGTTGAGTGTGACTATGTGCTAACTGATATCAAGTATTTTTCACTAGATCAAGGATTGAGAAATATTTCCCTAAGTTGGACACTAAAGTGTGGTTCTCCTATCCACTTATAGCTAGAAAATCATGGTTTTTGGGTTCTCTATGTCTTGATTTTTAGATCTTATATCTGGTGTGGGAACTTCTAATCACTTGTAAAGACTAATATGTAATTTTTTTCATTAAAAAAACTAAATCTTTGACATGTGAATACCAATTTAAATCAATGGGGAAAAAAGGACCAATGATTGAAGTTGGTTGAGACCTCAACACCCTATGTATTACATGATGCCTACATACCAATATTTTGAAGAGGGATCAAAATTCACTTAGTTATCCCATGATATGGTGGAGTTTGAATAATTGGTGAAATATGATATATGATGGTACAATATTAGTGTGATTAAGTACCTTAATCATGACTAGGGCTATATGCAATCAGACTTGGGGAAAATAGGTATTTTACTCTCAATGTGAAATTATGATTTTGGTGCTTTTAGATGTATAATCCTCCTCCAAAAAAAATGTTTTAAATGTGTTTATATAGTCATATCCTTGAAATTCCTTTTATTAGGGGTCACTAAGGACATAAATTGACCTTTCCATAACTTTTGATTTTTCAAATTAGTCATTATTTGGTAGGAAGACAAGAGAGGGGCCATGGACACTCGAGAGATGTGCTATAATCCCCTAGGGAATTATAGTAAAATGGGTAATTTGATCATGATGAGTATTAGGCATGGCCTAAAATATGCCTAAGACTGATAAGAATAGGAAGGGGCACACTCAAGGGTCATTTATCATCTTAGAATAATGAGTCTTCCACATGAAAGGGGTTTGAAAGTGATCAAAGGGGACCCAAGATATGTATAGAGATAAGTGTGTAAAAGAGTGGTCACAAGTGCACATTTTTGAGATTAAATTGAAATTTATGTGTCTACATCTAGCATCTTCTAGTCTAAATTTAGAGCACTAGTGTGTAAAGTTATGATGGAATGAACCATTGGAAAATGAGTTTAAATTTATTTATGAGTTTGATTTTTAGATATCCATAGATTAATATGTTGATAAATTAATTTAGGCACCACTATGGAATGAGGGAAGCTGAGTTAGAGTCTACTTGGAGGAAAACTATATTTCATAGTGTACAAACTTTTTTATATTAGAACATGTGTCAATTTTATTGTGTATTATGTTAATATTACAAAAAATATTTTTCTATGTCAAAATTGGTGGAAGTGTGGGAAATAATTTGTACTATTAGTGTGCCAAATAAATTCAAAGATAAACACCAAGGCACTAATTTTTTTAGGTCTTTATTTAATTGTATATTTTAAAACTGAATCTTTTACCTTTTGTTTGTATGGACTAATTAAAACTTATTGTTTTGTAAGAAACCTAGATACAATTCATTGAATCTATCTAACATTCCTTACCATATGGTTCATTAGAGATGTATTCAATGATTATTTTGTATATTCCAATACATTGACTTATTTGGTCACTTACGATCACATTAAAAACATTCTAACTAAATTTTTTAGGGGTAGCTTCAATATTTCTATAATAGTGAACTACAAAATTTCATTTACTAGAAAAAGAGTTACTTCTCATTGGGTTGTAAAAGATAAATTACAACCAATTAGTTTTCTTTTTTATTTGTTACTCATGGAATCCTTTTTTAGGGTTTTTCTCAATTGAAGTCAATAAAACATGATGCTTGTGTTAATGTTTTAGTAACTAACCCAATAGGGATGCACACAAATTTTTTTTATGGCAACTTGTTTTTATTTTAGTATGTGTTAAATTCATAATATTAAATTTAGTTATCAACTAGTTTTAAACAAGGCCCAGGCCAAATTTGACATTGTAATGTTTTGATATAACTTTTGCATGAGTTGTTTAGGGTTCTCACCCTTGATTTCTACCCTCCCCATGACATCCCATTCCCCACAATCAACGATGAATTAAAAATGTATAAGATTTTATCCCAAGTCCTTCATAGAATCCAAGATTGAAATTTTTATGATAAGAAAGATGGGTATGTTGACTTGGAAGACTATAATGAGAGATTGATCCAAAATGATAGTAGTGCATCATACACTAGACTGTATAATAACATATAAGTACAAGTGATAGGTTTTTTAATTTCAATTTAAGCCCATATCTAATTATTTCTTGTGTCAATCATTACAAACCTAAGGTGAGGGAAGTCAGTTATTCTTTGAGAGAGGTCATAACACATATGAAGTAAAATTTCATTGATAGATATCTTATGGATTCCACCTTGTGAGTTAGTTTTGGAAATGAAAATTTAAAATGCAATGTGATATTGGGAATAAAATACCAAAAAGTTCCTAAACACAATAAATAAGAGATGGCAGAAGACCCCAAGTTAGGGTATAAATAAAATACCTAGAATACTCAACTATAATGATTTTTATATTTGTTTGAGAGAGATAACTACCCTTCTCAATAAATTTATAGGTATTAGTAAGGCATAAATTTCACTTGTGGGTGTATCAATTCATCATGGTCATTCTTGATGGAAAATAATACATTGACTAGCCAATGATTATCAACAACTCTATCAATAATCAACCTTTTTAATTGAATAATATAGGTCATTTAATATTAATCTTGTGTATTTAGTTTATGTATTTTCCTCCAAAAATAGTTTTCTATAGGTTGGCATGAAGAGTAGCTCTCAAGTCATGTGAACATATCTTCAAGTATTACTCACAATTAGAAGTGAAAGAAAGAGTCAAGTACTTCATCAGGTTAATGATGAATTTTTCATATTTGTGATAAGAAACATTGAAGGAGACCTTGGGAAGATAATTTTAGATGAGGGAATGTAATTAATAATTGAATGGTAAAATTGGTTCACATAATTTCCTACATTTACATACATTAGGGTATGTAGTTTCACTACTTGACCTTTTAGAATCCCAAGTTAAATAGGTGATAAGTTTATACTTATTTAATACTATATATAATCATTGAGAATAAATCAAATGTGTTGGAATGTGTCATATTCACACTCTATGTGAAGTCTACCTTAGGTATATGTGTTACCAAGTTGTGATATATTATGTGCACAACATCATTAATATGCACATTTAAGTGGTAGTAATCCTCACATGTGTGATAAGGGTGAGTTGTAACTTGGGGAATGATCCTACCCACCTTTTACTCAACCAATAATTCTCTTTTACTTACCTCTTACTTTTCCTATATAAGTAAACTTTATGTCTTTGTGGAAAGTTAAATTGGAGCTTAGAGTCATTAGTAGAGCTGGTGGAGATGTAGTATTTTAGAGAGTTATACTCTAGTGAAACCATTATTGGTTGTAAAAATAGGTACATTTTATATTCCATTAGTGTATTATTGTGTTTATTATTGGTGAATCTCTTTATATGATCAAAGAATTATTGTGTGGATGGATGTTAATTTTAGAGTTTTCTTGGACCCTCCTCAATTCTTAGCCTCAGAGCTATGTTTTTTAATTCCTATAAAATGTTGATTGAAAAACACAATGAAAGAGTTCATTTTACACTCAACATAATATATTATTATTTTAAAAATATTTTGTTACAAAATTCCTTGAATAATAGATTACTTAGCATAATTTTTAACCTTATGAAAAAAGACTCTATTGATATCTAGGTATAGATGGATAAGAGTCTAATGAGAAAAAAACAAGCGCACCCCATATATTGAGGACTAATGGATCAATTGTGAGTACAAATATAAGCTAAGGAGAATAAATTATAACATTCTAACCTTGGAATAAGTGGAAGAATTTAATTGGAATAAGGTTTCAAGTAATGCGATAAATTATGAGACTTATATGCAGTAAATTTTCTATCTTCAAAATAAAATTTTCTTTGAGCCACTCCTAAATGTTAATTGGTCTTGGCAGAAGAGTCATCTCTTGAAGATACAAATAAAAATCTGGTCAATTACACATTTTCATGGTTGGTAACAATGATTGAAAAAATCATAAATAAGGTTATGGCCACCAAAGGATGAGACTCGTGAATAGGTCATGGCTTGTCTATGAGTTATAGAACTAAAAGACATGGAAATATCATAACAATCCAAATATCAACAAGAATAATAAATATATTAGGTATCATTGGTGGAGGTGAAGATGATGATCATCCACATTAACAAAATAAGCTTAATACACCTTTTGGAATTGATTAAAGAACTATGAATAAAATGATCATTTTACCTCCAATGGTTCACAAAATCCACCAAGGATAATAAATATATTAGGTGTCATTGGTGGAGGTGGAGATGTTGATCCAAAAAAATAAAAGAAAATTAATATACCTTTTAGTAGTGATCAAATAATTATGAATAAAATGATCATTTATACCTCCAAGGTTTCATAAAATCCACCCTTATCTTGTGGAACTATAAGTTGTCCTCCTAAAATTCTCAATGTTTTTCATAATACTCTTAGTTATACTCTCCTTATTTACAATGCCACCCAACAATATATATCCACTTGTGATCCTATTCAAGGTCACATTTCTAACCATACCCAATCTCATGTTTCCTATGGTCATTCTCTACAATAATTATCTTAAAGACCACTGATAGTAGACCAAATGTGGATAGTTCACATGTCTACCATTTTCAAACAAATAAATTCATAGACTAATCTATTGTGCCTCCTAAGCAAAATGTCACTTCTTTTGATCTTATATCATTTCAAATGGATTACACCTCTGGTGCACTTGAATGGGTTTAAAAAATGGTTAATAAAAGGAAGCAAGTTGTAAAGGCTATCAACTTTATTTTCATTTTTCATCCTCATTCATTCAACCAAATCCAACCAAGTATCCAAAAACAAATTAATCTGACAATAGATTATAGAAGATTAACTAATGCACATATAAGCACTTTTTTAATTGAGAAGTACCAAGAGAAGATATTGGATAATAAATATTAGATTCAATAAATTGACCTCAGAAATCTCACTTGACAAGGAAATATTTGGAAACTTAAGACAATAATGTAGTATAAAATCAATAGGATGGAATGTGAAGGAAAGTTAAACACCAATATTAAGGAAAAAATCAATCAAATTAGAATGTATATCAAACATTTCCTTAGAAAAATAGAGAATAAAATGAATAAATGTCCTCCCTCATTATTTTTATCATCAAAATTTTCACAATTTAGGAGGTTATTCAAGCCTCCTCACTTAAGTGATAGCATGGGAACAATCCTAGGTTGTAGGTGACCTAAACAATGGATTAAACCTCTAGATAAGGATATCTCCCTTGATGCATCAATAAAGAAATAAAAACTAAACCTATTAATTAAAAGGTAAAAGGGAGATAAAACTATAAAATAAAAGGGAGGTGATGCACCAAACTTTTTGACTTTTACCACTAATTTGATGGTGCACTAAGACCTATATGGCTATTAGAAACATACACTTCTCTTAGAGAGACTCTATCACATCAATGATTTAAAAAGAGGTAAGATAGAGTGAGAATATAAGGGAAGATATTTTCCACTTATAAATTCATGAAATCCATGATGACAATCTTCACAATCTAAAATAATGAGTTAAACTTCATGAAGGCAAAGAGAATGATATAATAACCAAGATAAACTTAATTTATGATTCATCATATAAACCATTCAAGGAATACACTATATAAAACTATAAGAGGAGGTAAAAATAGTCATATTATTGATTAATAGGCATAAAAAATAGAAAGGATACACCATACTCCTTGTGGAAATATCCATTTCAATGCCAAAATAGGCCATGCATATAGAATAGAATGAGAAGGAGAGAGAATAAATGCATAGGAGAAACATATAAAAAATGTCATCTCATTAAGACAAGTAAAAATAAAGAAAGTATATTATTAGGTAGTTATGAATTATTATATAAATATGTGTGTACTTGTTTTGATGATATTCCTCTCAAGGTGGCATAAGATATCATCATTGCTTTAGTGACTCGTCCATCTTCTTTGAAACTGCACATTAGGAGTCATTATGGATTGAAAAGTAACATTTATAGAGTATAAATTATTCAATTTCATTTAATATCTATTTAAGGCCCTAATAAAATCATTTTTACACCTTAACTATGCAATTTCATTCATCTTTCTCATATTTTCTCTCTAGGTAGGCATATTCCTTATAACCCTATTTCAATGTAAATCTCCTTGGTTTGGGAAATAAAAAGAATTTACAAGAAAAATGAATAAATATTTGGGTACCCATTATCCCCTTATATCTTCAACCCAAATTTCATGATCTAAATCTCAAGGTAGACCTACTTTCTCAACTTTGATTTTTCCCAATTAGGCTTAATGCAAGCCCACAATACTGGAGACCATACAAGGATATATAATGCCAATACATAACATAAAAAATAATTTATGGGAAATATAATTATGTTTTTTCATAAATTTTCAAGTCATTATATGGGATATAACTCAAATTGGACAAGTTTATAGCTTTCTAGTCCTAGTTGGCAAAAGTACAAGCCTGAGTAGGCTTAGAACTAAAATAAATACATATTTTGAGTTTTGGGGTGTTTCAAGGTAAAATAATTTTTATGTGGTGTATATAATAACATTATTCATCCCATATAATAGTTATTTACTCTTGTTAAACCTTTTGTACCTATCAAACAATCTAATTTTAAGGTTTTGCATTTAGCCCATTGACCAATAAAATTTACATATTTAATCATATGATCAAAGGTATTTTTATGATGACCAAAAATTGGTAATTTTTGTAGTTTAAAAAATTATGAATAAGGATAATCAAGTATCCATTATGAAATAAATTTATTATAGAATGAGGTAATATTTACATTAACATTATGGTGGGTTGTTTTCATTTAAATTATATAAACTTGTCTTTTAATCTCTCTAATATCACTCATCATGGACATTGTATTATAATTATGCATTGTGGTGCTTGGGAAATGTGTTAAAATTGGTTCTAATCAACATCTATTTTAAATTTAGGAATATTGGAATTATATTCCTCATGAATAACAAGTGCAATCTCAACTTTGTTGAATTTAGGATACATTGGCAATGGTATTAGATCTTGAAATTTTGGAAATTTTATCCTATAGTTCGATAATTCATCAACCTTTGATAATGATATATAAATTGGAATTTTAGGTTTCATTGGTAAAGGTGCTTATTTTTGAGTATTAAGAGTTTTGGACACTTAAAGTTTTGAATGCATCCTTCATAGTGGTTTTATGTTATTTGACAAAGAGTCCATGATATGTTTATTTACCTTTTGAAAATTTCAATATCAAATGAAGGAAAAATATAATTGTCACCCTCAATAAGGGGGATATTATTTGGAAATGTTAAAATGATAGGATTTTGAATCAATATGCTTGTAATAAGATCTCATTTATGACTCATTTTTAAATCAACCATGATATCCCTATGGATTTGGTAAGATTTAGCATGGTGGAATAAAGAAACATTTTTTTCATGTGTAGCCAATTTGGTTATAGAAGGTAAAAGTGAATTATTAGATGTCCTACTTTATTGGTGAATAATAACATGGATAGAATAATCCCATATAATATATATGTGAATAATTAGTTTAGGATGGTAGATATTAGGAGCACATTAAACATGATTTATAATATAAGTCATCACATATGTCCATTTATATTCATTTAGTATGGTTTGATACTTTTGGGTTTTAATGGTTATAGCTTGACGAATGTATTTTTATTTTTGTTAAAGGTAGTCCTTTGATTAGGTGAATTTTTAAATGGGGAAATCCTTTATTTTATATTTTTAAAAATAAAGGAAGAAATAAATTATAAATAAAATAGGAAACCCTAGGAAACTACATCACCCTAGGAAATTTTTCATTTACAAATGTTGGGTTCACCAAATGTTTAAATCTTAATTTACAGGTATGGGGGTTACCTATATAGGGTCAATAATATAAAAATGAATAAGCACAATGGTGAGAAATATATATATATATATATATATATATATATATATATATATATATTAGGCCAATTAATTTTCAAACTTAGATAAATAATATTCTAAATTTATAATACTGAGATATGCCAAAAATAGAAAGTATTTCTATTGATTGATATTACAATAAATTGAAAAAAATAATAGATAACTAGTTTATTGTGCATGTGTATATTTGGGTCAAAAAAAGATGGAAGTGGATTGGATCAAGATTTTTTAATAGTCATCATATTTGATAAATTTTCATTTTGTGGCCTCAAATGCTTGTATCAGATTTGGATGGCTAAATTAATGTTGGTGTCTAAGTTGGACTCAAGTGTCTAGTATATAATAGTGAATGGATATGTATGTGACCACATAAAAATTTATATATTTTATATCACATTTATTATGGTGAGTTTATATTTCATGCATAGGTTTTCACTCTTTGACAAATGATCAAACTCTAACTTTTCACCCTTGGAGTAACTGTGGGAAAAAGGATCAGTATGCACATGGTGTCGAGCTTCCCCAAGGACCCATCTATGAATGGGAATTTTATACATATCAAATAATATCAATAAGTCATAAAAATTATGTATTTATAACCTATGTGTTATCTTAGGTTTTCATGAGGATGCAACTTGTGATAATAAAGTACATATAGTGACCTAGCATGTAACTTTGAAAATATGGTTGATGGGATGTTCCTTCAGTATTTTAGACTTGAAAGAATATTGATCATATGCTTGATACATAAATAGGGATGAAAATGGTATATTTTATCACTTTAATTCTTTATTTAGTGCTCTTGGTAAGTTTCCTTGTGAGTTCTTCGTATTTTCTGTCTTTTCTAGGTGTGGAATGAATGAGGGTTTATCTTATATATATACCAATCCCTTTTGAAAATATTTCAAACTAAAGGATCTAAGACAACCTTTAGGATACATTTAATCTATAAATTAGATGAATTTTGGCCATTGGATACTTAGTTTGGAAAGGGAAACTATACTCAAACATAAGTATACAGCTGGGACACAAGTGTTTAAGAAGCTAGAAAATAGGTACAAGTCTAAAACTAGTAGAGAAGGATAATTATTAGGTTTATAATTTTTTACACAATATTAAAGGCTTGGTAATTAGAATAAAAATGGCCAAACTAAGGATAATAAATTTAGGTACAACAGATAGTGAATTCAAGCCTTTCAATAATGGGAAGGTCTTAGAATTGAAGGGTATAGCCATGATAGGTATTCACCAAGATCGAGGTGCTATATAATTCAGATTTACTATTTGTAGTTGGTAGTCACTCCTTCAACCAATATTTTGAGTGTTGTTTTTGTACCATGTTAGGTAGGTTAATACCTAATTTTTTTCATAAGTGTCATGAAAAATATGTTACTAGAAACTTCTTAATCACCATAGATTAAACGTCCTTAGTGATGGTTAGACCTTTTTATTTATTAATAAAATCACTAGGGGCCATTTATGTTATGTGTAGTGGGTGTTGTGTGAGCATGGGAGAATGGATACCACATCAAGTGTAGACTTTATTGATGTAGTTTTGTGCATTGAAAATGTAAATTATATGTGAGAGTGTCTTGAAGGACCCTTCAGATCTTAGTACCAACCTCATGTGGTGAGAACCCTTATCATAATATAGGAGTGTAGTATGTTATTTAGTAGCTTCTTATGTGCTATGATTTTTTTTTATAATAATATATTCTATACATTACCCATGAAATTTAAGAATATGTTTTTTTAGTTAGCATTGAAATGAGTTGATACTCTATCATCAAGTGACATAATTATAAGTCCATTGAGTAGATTTATATGTTACATGATATTAATTAACTATTTTTTTATTAGAGTAATGTATATTTAGTGTTTATTCACCCACATTCCTTGGCCTTCTTATAATGGTGTATTGTACTTCATGTTTCCTTGAGAATTTGTATAGATGGATCAACTTCATGCCTCCACATGGTGTAATATTTTTTTTCCTTTTTGGGGAGATATATTGTGAGATTAACCAGTTTCATGTTGGTAAGTGTGTGGTTTTTTTGGTAACTTGGAGTTGTAACACATTATTCATACCGCATGAGGTTATTGAAGATTTATGTTCTATTTTTTTGATTTTTTAGCTCACTACTCCCCACTATGGCCTTCCATTGCCACACTAATCAATATTATTGTATTTGAAATTTTGTAAATTCACCATGTGATTCACCATGTGATGCACCATACCTTTATTTTTTTGGCTCTTGAATAAGATGTATAAGTCGATTGGAATAATATTTTTATATTTTTCATTACTATGGAATTTTTGGTTATTTATCCAATTATTATTTTGAACCTTTAATAAATTTTGGAGCTCATACATTTCTTTATTATCTTAAATTTTGGATTGAATTGGTTTGTTTATCCAATTTCACCTTTGTTTTTTTTGGAGTATATTTAGTTGTTTAACCTTTTATATTTTATCCTTTTTAGATTGATATGGGTTGCTTAACTAATTTTATTTTACTTCTTGATTGGATTATTAAATTGTTAAAGTGTGTTTTTATGATAAGCCATTTTGTGTACCTTTCACCTTATGCAAGTGTGGGAGTAATAGGTAAGAAGTATCTTGATAACTTTAGGATATGAGATAGTCTTATGAATTATTGTGTAAATTTTTGAGAATTTTGGGATATATTATCTCATTTATTCCTTTTTGAAAGGTTGTATAGATGATGTGATCCTTAGCCTTGTTTCTATGTTGATATTAACTTATGTTTCCTCCTAAATATGAGAGTATTGAATATGATTTATGTTTAAATATCGGTTTCACCTTGATGTGTTGTTTTATTATGATTTGAGCATCAATATGAGTGTATAAAGTCCTCCTAATGGTTTTTGTGGTTAGGGTTTGGGAATCAATATGAGTATCTAATGTACTCCCAATGGTGTGTGTGATTGGGGTTTTGGCATTGGGATGAGTGTTCAAAATCCACCTAATGGCTTATAGCATTAGGGTTTGGCATCAAGAGTAATGTATAAATTCCTCCTAATAGGTTCCTTGATTAGGGATATGCCTCAATATTGCATCCAAAGTCTTCCCAATGGGGTTAATAAAATAAGGTTTGTGCAAAGGTGATATATTAATTGCATGTCCTGCTAGTGTACTTAAGTGAAGGGTTGGGTAACTATGATAAATACATTTCATAAGTCCTCTTATATTATTAAATTGATCATAAAACATGATTTATATTCATTTTATGGGTTAAGTATCTCTTAAAATTAATATGATATCATGTGGCTAACCTTATGGGTTTCATGTGTTATTATTGGTTATTATTCATTCATTTGGGCATTTATGAATGGGACAAGAAGGAAATTAAAATTATCTTATTAAAATAAGATAAAAAGAATTTAAATAAAAATAAAATAAAATGAATCCTTACCTTATACTCAAACATGACACTTGACACATTGTAATATGCACTTTATATATTATGTAATAATTGGTTGGAACTAAATCACCTTAAATTATGTGTTCTAATAACTTGGAAATAAAATATAAATAAAAAACCCTTAAAATTATGCCTTGAAGCATGATTCACCCTACAATGGAGTTTACTTATATTTGGTTATGGATATTTATAATCTATCACATTACATTATGTGATATGTCTAAAGAAGATATGAGATCATTGACTTAGAGAGATTATTGATACAAGTAAATATGATTCCTCAAGGTTGTTATAACATTATTAAATTAGACTTTTGAATCTAAGTTACTTATGAGAGGAAGTATATATAAGGGTGGGGAGATGCCAAGCCCTAGTTTTCATAGTTTTATTTCTATTGGACCTTATTGCTATCATGCACATGTCTTATTATGACATGCTCCTTATGTTATGGAAAAACAAGACATGTTTTTAAATATTGATAGAATGTATATTAAATTTTAAATTATATTTATTGTATATTTTATTACATGTTAGTTACTAGGTATGGATGTTTTTATTCGATTATAGATATGCATACCACATTATTTTATTAGCTCAACTATTATTTATTATAACATAATTTGTGTAACAAGTATGATGTTATCATGCATAATTTAAATCATTTATATTTTGAATGTTGTGATTTTAATGTTTTATGTATGCAATTGTGTATTGGTAGAAATTACATGACATGATTACATTTGTTAGCTTTGGCTACCTATAGTAGTGTAATTTACTATGTGAAATGATGTGTAGGAGACATGAGAAGCCAAACAAGGGAACTAAGGATACTATGAAAATAATTACACAATTTTTTAGTGGAGTAGATAATATTGATCCCATTAGATTATAATCTAACCATTATTTTATCATCTAATCTATTTTTGACTTTGAATCTCCCCCACCACAATTCTAGTCACACCCACTAACACTATTATTTCCATATTTACCCATACCTTAGATATTTTTTGAAATATATATAAGGTAATAATGTTGAGAATAGAGCCATATTGTTAAGACCACTTGTAATATTCTGATATAAAATTGGACCCATGTTTTCAAGTGGATGTAAAATGTTTCAATTATGGCTGTGTTTTCATTTAAGATAACTCATGACTAAATGATTAGTGAGTACATTTTTGGAGTTTTTTTCAAGTCATAATATAACCCAAGTGGCCATTTATGGCATGGGGAAGTGATATCATAAATATTTATGTGAACATCTTTCTTACCCCCATGGGTGTGTAGGGAGAGTTAATGATAGAGAATAATTTGTGTAGATGGACCAAGGAATGGAAATGGACAAGTGTCACCTTAGCATTAGCAATTAGGTTAGATTTCATTGGATATAAATTTATGTTAATACTTCCTTGGATTTTTTTTTTCATTTTGAATTTTAGAGTGGAAGAAAGATAGGAAAAGAAGAGGAGGAGATTAGACAAGGACAAGGAAAGTTATTTTCCAAGACTTGTAGGGATTTTTCATTGTGTAGATCCAAGAGGTGTAGACAAGGTAGACATCCTTTCCACATATTTTATTCTAAATTCATGGTTTTAAATAAGTATCATTATCCCTTATATTGTTTCATATTTTTCAAGAGATGTAAGGACATTTGAATCACCCTCTTTATTTTCTAATTTTCATGGATTATGCCTATGGCCACCTTGGGGGTTTTATTTCCATTTGGGCTTGGAGATAAACCATACATCATTGATTTGTTGGTTATTTTTATTGCCATTTTTTATACCTAAAATGGTAAATATATGATTTCAAAAAATGCTTAAATTGTTTTTTATAGTTTGTGTATTCATATGTAGGATTTGGGAAAAGGAACCAAGTTTCAAGTCCTCATACAAATATCCTATGAATATGGTCTGGAAAAAATGAAACCACCATGTTTCCAACATCATCCCAATGTAGGGAGAAGGGTTTGGGAAAGGGACTCACTCCAAGGTCCTCTCAGTCACATAGTATGGAGAGTAGATACTCTAGTCTAAAATGGGTGAGTGGGGAGATTTTATATATTTGGTTCAGTTATGTTTTCCTTGAATGCTTATACCTCTTATAATTAAATTTGAGTATTGATGTATAGTGGTTTTTGATTTAGGTGTACTTGTAAGAATATCATTATAAAACATCATGATTAATAAACCTAATTATTACTAGTTGAGTGTGTTTCCTAGCTAGTAACCACCTACTTGCATACATATATCATTTGTGATCTAGGTAACAATTTAGGCAATAATTTAGTTGATGGTTCTACCCCAATTGATGATATACATTTTGAGAGCCATAAAATTTTCACCATAGCTTTGATTGACTCCCCATTTGAACCATTATAAAGATAATAATGAGGATAATGTGGTGAGATGGAATGAGCTTTGCTCAATGGGTTTTGACCCCCCAAAAACCCAATGAAAGTGCCCCAAATTTCAATTTTAGTAGTGCAGTCTAAAAATAGTAATTCCTAGAATTTTGTATTGTTGTAAATAATGGAAGTCAAACCACTTAATATCCCTTGATATTGGTGACCTTCCACATCCTACTACCCTCAAAATGTGTAGAAATGAAGATGTGACCTGAAATGGAAATGAGGCATCTCTTCCTAAAGATAAACATATGGTTGTATTTGCAATCTTGAGTGATAAAATATCTCTTCTTAGAGAAATCATTGTTACTATGTTATTTTTATGTTCTTAAAATATTTTTCAATCAAAACTTCTGAGTTTTGGATCAGTGGTATAAGAGCGGTTTATTTTGAGAGTGTATGATCCCAAGGATGAGGTTAGGCTACAAAAAGTTTGGGTGGAAAAGAATAGAGCTTCCAAACTATCCACCTATTTGCTCAAAATGAACTCAAATGGTAGATGACATCGAGACATCTGATCCCTTCAAGGAAATGGTGAATGAATTCCTCTAATGACAAGTGTAGATGCTACAATAATTCACCCAAATTCTCCAACAAAACTTGATGGGAAAATTTGGCTCCTCATCTACACTTCTTAGCTCCTCATCATGGAAAATTATCTTAGTGCCCCAACATACTTCAATGTTTAGGTGAATTTTGATATCCCTACATTTAAAGGAAAAATCAATGTTGATGTAGTAAAAAATTGGTTAGATCAATTATCTTCCTACTTTTCTATAAATAAATTCATTAATGGAGAAAATATCACTTTTGCTCTTTTGAAAGCATCATTTCCCACGAAACATTAGTGGGAAGTGTAAAAAAAGAGGTTTAGTATAGATGACATTGGCCTTGAGATAGAACCTACCTAGGATGATTTCATGGAAGTGGTAAAAGAAGAATACTACTCCATTGGAGCATATAATGATCTGTACATATAGTGGCAACAACTTCACCAAGGTAAGGTCCAATATGTTCAAGATTATAGTAACATTTTTCATTCTCTATCTACAAGATTGGGAATCCAAGAAAGTGAGAAACATAATACTCTAAAATATTATGGTGGACTACAATGGTACATATAGGGGGAAATAGAACTCTTCAATTTGGAAACCTTGTTGATGCATACAAGTTCACAGTGAAGATTGAACAGAAGCATGGAAGAAATAATATGAAGATTTAGCCTTTGAAATGGAAATGTGATAAGGAAGGTCAAAAATGAGGCCAAAATTGGAAGAAAAAGGAGTTTCAAGATAAGAAACCCTAAAAGGGGAAGGTTGGAAAATGGTGTGATTACCACAAAACTAGAACTCACTCTAAAGAAGAATGTTGAGCCATAAAGTCAGCGTTCTGAGTCACAATACTTGACATCTACTACTCTATCTCATACATACCCTATAGTCAAAGAGGATGAAGAAGAGATTGTAGATGTTAAACTTGATACCATCATTGCTTCATCATAGACCCATGAGAAAAGGCTAGATAATAAGGAAAATTTATTTCACTCCAAATTATGGGTAAAAGGTAAGCCTCTAGATTTCATTCTTGATAGTGGGAGTCAAAATAATTTAATCTATGATAAATTTTTGAAAATTTTAAATCTATCCATGAATCCTCACCCAAAGCCATACAATATTAGATGGTTGAGACCATAAAGAGACCTTTATGTCACCCATTAGTGTCTTCTTTCATATGCAATAAAACCTTTCCAAGATGAAGTCTTGTGTGATGTGGTCAATATAGATGTTTGTGATTTAATCCTTGGTCAGCCATTCATATATCATTGACATGGAATATTTAAATCATGAACCTAAAGAATCACCCTCACTCTTGGAATGTAGTGCTACAAGGTACCAAAGGTACCACCTCACACATCTATCTCCCTAATTAGTGCCAAGTAATGTAAGAGATTGGTGGAGAAGATAAAGCAATTCATTTTCATGGTGGTCAAACCATAAAAATCTAAGAAAGCTAATGTTGTAGTCCTGAATACACAATCAACACAATAATAGAAGCAGATGGGACAAATCATGGAAGAATATGATGACTTATTCAGGTCACCCACAGGATTTCCACTTCAATACTAGGTAAAAAATTCAATCGATTTGATCTGAGGATCACCTTTGCTTAATAGTATTGTGTATCATAGATCAATTTTGGAGAATGATGAGATAAAAATATAGATTCAAGAATTGATTCAAAAGGGTCACATCAGGCCAAGCTCTTCACCCTATGGTAGCTTGATTATCTTGGCACCAAAGAAAGATGGAACATGGAGGATTTATATTGACTATCAAGTCTTGAATAAAATCACTGTGAAGAATTGCTACCCCCTCCCTAAGATTGATTATCAATTTATTCACCAAAATTGATCTCAAATCTCTCTATCACCAATTTCTCATTGACCCCACTGATGTCTAGAAGACTACATTCAAATCCAAGGAGGGGCTCTTTAAATGATTGGTTATGCCTTTTGGGTTAACTAATGCACTTTCCACCTTCATGAGGATGATGGATGACATCTTGTGACCCTTCACCAACTCATTCATGGTTTTCTACCTAGATGACATACTCATCTATAATAGAATGTGGGATGAACATCTGCAACATATGTGTAAGGTGATTCAAACTATTCAAGAGCATAAGTTAGATGTAAATATAAATAAATGCACATTTAGGATGAAAAAAATTCAGTACCTGGGATACATTATGAATGAGGAAGGGGTCCATGTTGACCTAGACAAGATTTAGGTTTTTTGAGAATGGCCTACACTAAGGACCCTCATAGAACTTTGTAGCTTCTTGGGTCTTGCAAATTTCTATCATAGGTTTGTTCTTGGATTCTCACATGTTGCTTTGATACTAACCCAAGTGACTAAAGGAGGAGCTAAAGTTACATTTTAGTGGGGCTAAATACACTAAAGGGCATTTGAGAATTTAAAGAACAGACTTTTTTTAACCCTTGTTCTTACCTTGCCATATTTGCATTAACCTTTCAAGTTAATGACAAATGCATCTGAATATGCCATGGGAGATATCATCATACAACATGGCCATCCTATTGCATAACATAGTGAAACTTTCATTGATACAGTCAAGAAATACCCAACATATGATAAAGAGCTCTATGCCATTATGTAATCTTACAAATAATGGAAACACTACATCTTGGGGAAAGAGACAGTCATCCACACTAACCATAGACCATTAGAATTCATCGAGATGTAGATTATACTATGAAATGAGAGGCACCCAAAGTGGGCCACATATCTACAATAATTCCATCTAATAATCAAAGACAAAAATGGGAGCTTAAATATGGCTTTAGATTGTCTAAGATGCCCACCAATTACTACACTCACAATAGTTTTTGACCTATGTAGACACAAGATTTCCACTTGAGGTGATTTTTATGAAGCAAATCCTACCTTTGATAATACATATCAAGTGATTCAAGAAGGTAAACATGTTTCTAATTTATATTTGCAAAATAATGTCCTCTGTCACATGGGGAACATCTATGTTCCAACTATAGAGCAACATAAGATGATATGGGAAGCACATTTTAGTAGGATAGCTAGACACTTTAGTATAGAGAAGACATTGGCACTTATTCAAAAATACTTCTACTAGCCCCATATGCTGAAGGATGTGGAAATGTACCTCAAATATTTCACCCATGTGTGATAGCCAATCCAACAAATAAGAATCAAGGATTGTACATGCCATTTATAAAACCAACCAGGCCTTGGGAATCTATCTCAATAGATTTTCTCTCAAGTTTGCCCACTTTAAAACATGGCAAGGACTATTTTTTTTTTGTAGTTGATCATTTTTCAAAATAGGATATCATGATTACTTGTAAGAAAAATATATATGCTAAAGAAAATACTCAACTATATTTTAGTCATGTATGGTTCCATTTTGGTCTCCCCATGTCCATTGTCTCAGATAAAGATAGTAGGTTCCTAAGCATCTTTTGGTCCACTCTATAGAAGATGATGGATACCAAGCTGATAAAGTCCATAGCCTTCCATCCATAGACTGATGGTTAGATAGAAGTGGTTAATTTCCTGATTGTTCACTTGATTTGAATGTATCACTCCAAACATCCATGCACATGGGATGAGGTGTTTCTTTTCATACAACATGGATATAATTGGGCCTTGCACAACTTGACCAAGCATAATCCATTCCAAGTATGCTTTGGGTTCCAACCCATGGTACCAATTGATATAGCCATTCCATTATCAACCATGAAATACACACCTCATGAGATATCTAAGGTAGTAAAAGAAACAAATTTCATTAAACAAATGTAACGCATCCAATAATAGGTTCATGATATCTTGGAGAAGATGAATCAGAAGTATAAACGATGTGATGACAAACATAGGATTATGCACCATTTTGTTGTGGGTGATAAGGTTTGGTTGTGGCTTCAAAAGGAATGACTCGCAGGCCCACACATAAAAATTTAGCCTCTATGATATAGTCCCTACACCATCACCAAAAAAGTTGGAAAAAATGCTTTTGAGTTGAACCTACCAGCCTGCCTTAGTCTGCATCAATATTCAACATGGAACTCCTCAAACCATATCATCCACCTCTATTGGAAAATTTAGTCATATTAGAACAACTAGACATTTATGAGCTTGATCCATAGAGTTTTTCTCTATTGGATGAGGATTATATTATGGACACATAGATGAAGACAATAAGAGGATGCTCTATTCCACTTTATCGGGTGGTCAAAAGGGGCCAACTTAGCCACCATGGTGAGTGGCTCACAGAGAATCAAATTAAGAAACAACTACAACAACTGATGAGGAATATTGATGCAATGGGTACCATTACTTCTCAAGGAGGGAGGAATGATTTGGGAAACAATTTAGGTGATAATTTGGGTGATGGTTCTACCCCAATTAATAATAGAACTTTTGGGAGTCATAACTTTTTTACCATAGCTCTGATTGACTCCCTATTTTAACTATTGAAAAGCTAATAATGAGTAAAATTTGATGAGATGGCATGAGATAAACTTGATGGGTATTGACCCTTGAAAACCTAATTGAAGTGCCCCAAATTTGAAATTTAGTAGTGCAGTCTAAAAATAGTAAGTTTTTAAGAATAGTAATTCTTCAATTTCTATATTGTTATAAATCATATAAGTTGAACCACTTATTCTCCCTTGAGATTGGTGACCTTCCACATCCTCATCTTACCTTTAAAATGTGTATAAATGAAGATGTAACCCAAAATAGAAATTAGACATCTCTTCCCAGAGATAAACATATGGTTGTATTTACAATCTTGACTAATAAAACATCTCTTCTTAGAGAAATCATTATTACTATGTTATTTTTGTGTTCTTGAAATATATATCAATTAAAACTTTTGAGTTTTGGATAAGTGGTATTAGATCAATTTGTCTTGAGAGTGTATGATCTTGAGGATGAGGTCAGGCTACAAGAAGCTTGGGTGGAAAACAATAGAGCTTACAAACTATCCACCTATTCAATCCAAATGACCTCAAATGGTAGATTACATTGAGACATATGATCCCTTCAAGAAAATGGTGAATGAATCCCTCAAATAGAAATAAGAATAGATGATACAATAATTCACCCAAATTATCTAACAAATCTTGATGGGAAATTTTGGCTCCTAATCTACATTTCGTGGCTCCTGATCCAAGGAATGTCCTTTTAGTGCCCCAACATGCTTCAAGGTTTAGGTGAATTTTGATATCTCTACATTTGATGGCAAAATCAATGTTGATGCAGTAGAAAATTGGTTGGATCAATTGTCTTCCTACTTTTCTATAAATAAAGTCACCGATGGAGAAAAGATCACTTTTGGTCATTTGAAAGCATCATTGGTCATGACAAATTGGTGGGAAGTGTACAAAAAATAGGTTTAGTATAGATGACATCAGCCTTGAGGTGGAACCTACCTAGGATGATTCCATAGAAGTGGTAAAGGAAGAATACTACCCTATTAGATCATATGATGATATGTACATATAGTGTAAATAACTTCTCCAAGGTAAGGACCAATTTGTTTAAGATTACACTGACATTTTTCATTCTCTATCTGTGAGATTGGATATCCAAGAAATTAAGAAACATAAGACTCTCAAATATCTTGGTGGACTATAATGGTACATATGGGGGGAAATTAAACTCTTAAATTTGGAAATCCTTAGTGAGGCATACAAGTTCATAGTGAAGATTGAGTAGAAGCATGGAAGAAAGAATACAAAGAGTCAGACTTTGAAATTGAAAAGTGACAAGGAAGGTCATACATAAGGACAAAATTGAAAGCAAAAGGAGTTTCAAGATAAAAAACCCCAGAAGGGGAAGACTAAAAAATGGTGTGATTACCACAAAACTAGAAATCACTACAAAGAAGAATGTTGAGCCATCAAGTCATTGATTTTTTAGTCACAATACTTGACATCTACTACTCTATCTCATACACACCCTATAGTTGAAGAGAATGAAGAAGAGATTGTAGATTCTGAGCCTGATACCATCCTTGCTTCATCATAGACCTATGAGGAAAGGCCAGATGACAAGGAAAGGTTATTTCACTCCAAATTATGGGTAAAAGGTAAGCCTCTAAATTTCATTCTTGATAGTGGGAGTTAAAATAATTTAGTCTATGCTATTTTATGAAAATTCTAAATCTAACCATGAAGACTCACCCAAAGCCATATAGTATTGGATAGTTGAGCCTAGGGAAAGACCTTTGTGTCACCCATCAATGTCTTCTTTCATATGTAATAAAACCTTTCCAAGATTAAGTCTTGTGTGATGTGGTCAATCTAGATGTTTATGATGTACTCCTTGGTCAGCCATTCATGTATGATTGACATGGCATATATGAATCATGAACCTAAAGAATCACCCTCACTCTTGGAATGTAACACTACAGGGTACTAGAGGTACCATCTCCCACATTTGTCTCCCTAGTTAGTGTCAAGAAATGTAAAAGATTGATGGAGAAGATAAAGAAAATCATTCTAATGGTGGTCAAACCACACAAATTGAAGAAGGTTGATGTTGTAGTCTTGACTACATAATCAACACAACAACATAAGCATATAGGACAAATTAGGGGAGAAAATTATGACTTATTTAAGTCACCCACAAGAGTTCCACTTCAATTCTACGTAAAACAATCTATCAATTTGATCCTAAGATCACCTTTGCCTAAAAATCTTATGTATTATAAATCAATTTCAAAGAATGATGAGATAAAAAGGTAGATTGAGGAATTGATTCAGAAGAGTCACATCAAGCCAAGATCTTCACCCTATGGCAACCTGATTATCCTGGCACCAAATAAAGATGGAACATGGAGGATTTTCATTAACTATCGAGCTCTAAATAAAATCACTATGAATAATCACTACTCCCCAAGATTGATGACCTACTAGACCAACTCTATGATGAAAATTTCTTCACCCAAATTGATCTCAAATTAGCTATCACCAAATTCCCATTAATCCCACCGATGTCTAGAAGATTATATTCAAATATAAGGAGGGGATCTTTAAATGGTTTATTAATATTTTTAGATTGACTAACATACCTACAACCTTCATGAGCATGATGGATGACATCCTAAAACCCTTCACCAACTCATTCATGGTTATCTACCTGGATGAAATACTCATCTACAATAGAACATGGGAGAAACATTTGTAACATGTTTGTAAGGTGCTTCAAACTCTTCAATAGCATAATTTGTATGAAAATCTCAACAAATGCACATTTAGGATGAAAAAAATTTCATACCTAGGGTACATTGTGAATGAGGAAGGGGTTCATGTTGATCTAGAGAAGATTCAGGTTATTCGAGAATGGCCTACACCAATGACCCTCACAGAACTTCCTAGCTTCTTAGGTCTTAAAAATTTCTATCATAGGTTTGATCTTAGATTATCACATGTTGCTTGGCCACTAACCCAAGTAACTAAAGGAGTAGCTAAAGCTACATTTAAGTGGGTGAAATAAAATAAAGGTCATTTGAAAATTTGAATAATAGACTTTGCTCAGCCCATATTCTTGCCTTGCTAAATTTGTATCAACATTTTTAATTGATGATATATGCATATGAATATGCCATGTGAGATATCATCATGCAACATGGCCATCCTATTACATATCATAGTGAAACTTTCACTAAAATAGTTAGGAAATACCTGACATATGACAAGGAGCTCTATGCCATTGTGTAAGCCTACAAACAATAAAAACACTACATATTGGGGAAGGAGATAGTCATACACACTGACCATAGACTATTGGAATTCAACTAGATGTAGAGCAAACTATGAAATGAGAGTCACCAAAAGTGGGCCACATATCTATAGGAATTCCATATGATAATCAAACACAAAAAATGGAGTTCAAATATGGCTATAGATTATCTGAGTTGCCCATCAATTATGACACTCATAATAGTTTTTAACCTATGTGGACATGAGATTACACTTGGGGTGCTTTATATAAAGCAGATCTTGCCTTTGCTGATACATATCATGTGTTCCAAGAAGGTAAAAATATTTATAATTTCTATTTGCAAGATAATGTCTTATACCACATTGGGCACATCTATGTTTTAACTGTAGAGAAATAAAATATGATACGGGAAGCACATTTTAGTAGGATAGTTGGACACTTTGGTGTAGAGAAGACATTGGCAGTTTTTCAAAAACACTTCTACTGGCCCCATATTTAGAAAGATGTGGAAAGGTACCTCAAATCTTGTACCTCATGTATGATAGCCAAGCCAAAAAATAAGCTACAACTAACCAAGCCTTTGGAATTTGTCTCAATGGATTTTCTCTTAGGTTTTCCCACTTTAAAACATGATAAGGACTATATTTTTGTTGTAGTTGATCATTCTTCAAAAATGGATATCATGATTACTTTTAAGAAAAATATATCTATTTAAAGAAACTACTCAACTATATTTTATTCATGTATGGCTCCATTTTGGTCTCTCCATGCCCATTATCTCAGATAGAGATAGTAGGTTCCTGAGCATCTTCTAGTCCACCCTATGGAAGATGATGGATATCAAGCTGATGAAGTCCATAGTCTTCCATCCACATACTGATGGTCAGATAAATGTGGTGAAATACTTGATTGTTCACATGATTTGGATGTATCACTCCAAACATCCATGCACATGGGATGAGGGGTTTCTTTTCATATAACATAGATATAATCAGGCCCTACACAGCTTGACCAAGCATATTCCATTCCAATTATGCTTTGGGTTCCAACCCATGGCACCAATTTATATAGTTGTTAAATTATCTACCATGAAATACACACCTCATGAGATATAAAAATCAAAAAACTTCATTGAATAAATGCAACACATCCAATAGTAGGTTCATGGCATCTTGGAAAAGATAAATCATAAGTATAAGCAATGCCATGGCAAACATAGGATTGCACACCATTTTTTTATGGGTGACAAGGTTTGGTTACAAATTCAGAAGGAATGACTTGTAGGCCTGCACAAAAAAATTTAACCTCTACGATATGGTCCCTATACCATCACCAAAAAAGTTAGAGAAAATGCTTTTGATTTGAACCTACTAACCTACCTTGGTTTGAATCTAATATTCAACATGGAGCTCCTCAAACCATATCATCTACCTCTATTGGATACTTTAGTCATAGCAGAACAAGTAGACATTGATGAGCTTGATCCACAGAGTTTTGATGTAGTGGAGGAGGATTAGATTGTGGACACTTGGATGAAGACAACAAGAGGATGCTCTATTCTTATTTATTAGGTGGTTAAAAGGGGACAACTTAACCACCAATTTGAGTGGCTCATAAAGAATCAAATTAAGAAATAACTCCCACACCTAATAAGGAATATTGATGCAATGGGGACCATTACTTCTCAAGGAGGGAGGAATGATCTGAGCAACAATTCAGGTGATGGTTCTACCCCAATTGATGACAAAACTTTTGGGAGACATAACATTTGTACCATATCTCTAATTGACTCCCCGTTTGAACAATTGGAAAGATAATAATGAGGAGAATGTGGTGAGATGGCATGAACTTTACTTGATGGGTTTTGACCTCCAAAAACCCAATGGATATTCCCCCAATTTTAGTTTTAGTAGTGTAGTCTAAAAATAGTAATTCCTTGAATTATGTATTGTTGTAAATCATGGAAGTCAAACCACTTAATATCCCTTGATATTGGTGACCTTCCACATCCTCCTCTTACCTTCAAAATATGTATAAATGAAGATCTAACCTAGAATAGAAATTAGACATCTCTTCCTAGAGATAAGCATATGATTATATTTGAATCTTGAGTAATAAAACATCTCTTCTTAGAGAAATCATTGTTACTATGTTATTCTCATGTTTTTAAAATATCTATCAATAAAAACTTTCAAGTTTTGGATTAGTGGTATTAGAACAATTTGTCTTGAGAGTGTATGATTGTGAGGATGAGGTCAGGCTACAAGAAGCTTGGGTGGAAACTAAAAGATCTTCCAAACTATCCACCTATTCACTCCAAATGACCTCAAATGGTAGATGGCATTAAGAAATATGATACCTTCAAGGAAATGGTGAATGAATCTCTCCAATAGAAACAAGCATAGATGCTACAATAATTCACCTAAATTCTCCAACAAATCTCAATGAGAAGTTATGGCTCCTCATCTGCACTTCTTAGCTCCTCATCCATGAAACATCTTTTCAGTGCACCAACACCCTTCAAGGTTCAAGTGAATTTTGATATCCCTACATTTGAAGGCAAAATCAATGCTAATGTAGTAGAAAATTGGTTAGATCAATTTTCTTCCTACTTTTTTATAAATAAATTCACTGATGAGGAAAAGATCACTTTTGCTCTTTTGAAATCATCATTACCCATGAACAATTAGTGGGAATGTACAAAAAGAGGTTCAGTATAGATGACATTAGAATTGAGTTGGAACCTACTTGGGATGATTTCATGGAAGTGGTAAAGGAAGAATACTACCCCATTGGACCATATGATGATCTATGCATACAGTGGCAACAACTTCACCAAGGTAAGGACTAATCTATTCAAGATTACACTAACATTTTTCATTCTCTGTCTGTGAGATTGGGCATCACAAAAAAGTGAGAAACATAAGACTCTCAAATATCATGGTGGACTATAATGGTACATATGGGGTGAAATAGAACTCTTCAATTTGGAAACCCTTTGTGAGGCATACAAATTCATAGTGAAGATTGAGTAGAAGCATGGAAGAAAGAATATGAAGAGTCAACCTTCGAAATGGAGAAGTGATAAGGAAGGTCAAACATGAGGCCAAAATTGAAAGCAAAAGGAGTTTCAAGATAAAAAACCCCAGAAGGGGAAGACTAGAAAATGGTGTGATTACCATAAAACTAGAACTCACTATAAAGAAGAATATCGAGCCATCAAATCACTACTTTTTGAGTCACAATACTCGACATCTAATACTCTATCTGATACACACCCTATAGTCAAAGAGGATAAATAAGAGATTATAGATGCTGAGCCTGATACCATCATTGCTTCATCATAGACCCATAATAAAAGGTTAGATGACAAGGAAAATTTATTTCACTCCAAACTATGGGTAAAAGGTAAGCCTCCACATTTCATTCTTGATAGTGGGAGTCAAAGGAATTTAATCTATGCTAAATTTGTGAAATGTCTAAATCTGTCTATGAATCCTCACCCAAAGCCATACAATATTGGATGGTTGAGCCTAAGGAGAGACCTCCGTGTCACCCATCAGTGTCTTCTTTCATATGTAATAAAAACTTTCCAAAATGAAGTCTTGTGTGATGTGGTCAGTCTAGATGTTTGTGATGTACTCCTTGGTCAACCATTCATGTATGATTGACATGGCATCTATGAATCATGAACCTAAATAATTACATTGACTATTGGAATGTGATGTTATAGGGTATTAGAGGTACCACCTCCCACATCTATCTCCCTAATTAGTGTTAAGCAATGTAAGAGATTGGTGGAGAAGACAAATAAATTTGTTCTCATGGTGGTCAAACCATAGAAATCCAAGAAGGCTGATGTTGTAGTCCTAAATACATAATCAACACAATAATAGAAGTAGATAGGATAAACCATAGGAGAATATGATGGATTATTCAAATCACCCATGGGAGTTCCACTTCACTACCAGGTAAAACATTCTATCGATTTGATCCCAAGATCACCTTTGCCTAATAGTCATGTGTATCATAGATCAGTTTTAGAGAATGATGAGATAAAAAGGAAGATTTAGGAATTGATTCAAAAGGGTCACACAGGCTAAGCTCTTCACCCTATGACAACCTGATTGTCTTGGCACCAAATAAAGATGGAACATAGAGGCTTTGCATTGACTATCGAGCCCTAAATAAAATCATTGTGAATAATCATTACCCCCTCCCCAAGATTGATGACCTACTGGATGAACTCTATGGTGCAAAGTTCTTCACCAAAATTTATCTAAAATATAGCTATCACCAAATTCCCATTGATATCACCACTTTTTTGAAGACTACATTCAAATCAAAGGAGGGGATCTTTAAATGGCTGGCTATGCCTTTTAGCTTGACTAACACACCTATAACCTTTATGAGGATGATGGATGACATCCTGTGACCCTTCACCAACTCATTCATGGTTGTCTACCTAGATGACATACTCATCTATAGAAAAACATGGGAGGAACATCTGAAACATGTTCATAAGGTGCTTTAAAATCTTTGGGAGCATAATTTGTATGAAAATCTTGATAAATGCTCATTTGAGGTGAAAACAATTTAGTAGCTGCAATATTTTATAAATGAGGAAGGGGTATATTATTATAAATCATGGAATTTGAACCCCTTAATCTCCCTCAAGATTGGTGACCTTCCACATCCTACTCCTACCTTCAAAATGTGTATAAATGAAGATGTAACCCGAAATGGAAATCAGACATCTCTTTTTAGAGATAAGCATATGGTTGTATTTGTAATCTTGAGTAATAAAACATATATTCTCAGTGAAATCATTGTTATTGTGTTTTTTTCATGTTCTTGAAATATGTATCAATAAAAACTTATGAGTTTTGGATCAATTTACCTTTAACATTTATTGTCATTTATGTTTGGAGATGGGAGTCCTAGGCTTAGGGTTTCCTAGGGAAGTTGCCTAATTATAGAAAAAAGATGAGAGGTGATCCCCTATTTTCCTTAGGCTTGTGAATATAATTTAGAGCTTGTGGATTCTTGAATATTTGAGTAAATTCAAACATGAATGTAATATTTTAGCTTGGGGTATTTGATATTTGTAAAAAAATTTACTATAAAGTAGTATAGTTTAAATCATTGATTTATGTGTAGAATAAAAGAAAAGTAATAACTATAGGATTTAAGTGTGAAAATTCTCTCTCTTGCACTCTCTTTAAGAAAATTTTTAATGGATTATGAATCAAAAGAATGATTTTTAATTATTATTATTAGGTGTGTTTATGGATTTTATGTCTTAAAATAAATTTTATTTTATGCATAATATAATACCAGTTCATAGTTCACTTTGAAAGTTGTAAATCCCATTATTTATCTTTAGGCCTTAAAGAGGCTATTTTGGTTATTTAATATTAATTACATGTTAAAATTTGGCTAGACCTCCCAAACCTAATTTATTGATAAACTACTCTTCTATAAATATCTATAAAATCATGAATTAATTTTTGGAGTCACAAAAAGAAAGATATAGGTTATTAGAGTTAGAGTTCTTAAATTTTTAGAAACACCTTAAGAAAATTACCAACTTAAAATAATTTTTAGGAATAAAAAGGAGGTATAATTGGGCTAAAAATTATTTTATAATAAAATTTACAAATTTTAAGACCCATCACCACTCCTTTCATTATTTTTAGGCCTGTGGTTTGCCCATGCTGAGTTTTTGAAATTTTATTATCTATAGGGTAATTAATTATTAGATAAACCCTCTTGAAGGTCACTACACCCTCTTTGTAGCGTATTAACTTTAAATATAAGGTTTTCATCCATTTGATCAAGTGGTTATGGCTAGAGGCCTAATGGGTGAGAGACTATTTAGTGGTATAACCTAGTGGTTACCATCATAGTTTTTGGGTTTGGTAGTTTAGGGTAAATGTTGTGTGGCTTAAGCCATATGTGATCCCACCACATTCCATATTACCAATGGGGAGGTCAAATTATATTATCCAACACACAACTAACCATGAAGATAGTGATTTATATGAATTTAATTAAATATAATAATATGCATTTTATTAATTATAGTGACCAAATAAAATTTGAAAATAGAATTATTACATTAGAGATGGACCCTTTTATGGATTAATTTGTGAATACCCATATACCTAGAGGTAGGGTAACCTAAAAGGAACACCCAAAAAAAAATTCTACTATTTCATAGTGAAGAACTTTCAATACCTAAAACTACACCTTTCTCAAGATATACCACTATTGTCCTCAGGTTGTTAGTTTAGAACTTTTTAGCCATTTTAGGCTCTTGGAAGCCCCAGGATGGTGGACCCAAAATGAAACCCCAATTTTTTTTCACTCCCATTCTACATGAACTAAAAATAAAAAATAAAATTTGAAAATGGAAGGTAATTTATTATTTTACCTAGATTTTGGAAATTAATGGTTATTATGGAGCTTGAGCCTCCCAGATACATTTTTGGAAACTACAGTATCTCATAACTAGCTAGATAATTTATGTGAATGTGGGTAGTTTAAATACTATACCAAGCATGCATGTATCATAGAAATTTTTCAATTTTATTAAAATGGAAAAAGACCAAAATCCTAGAGACTCCTTTAATGGTAGTTGTCTAATGCTGAGGAAGGAAAGGAGGGATGAATATGGGAAAGTCATCCTACAAAATCTCCTTCCTCCTTTTAAAAAATATGATTTTGAAGCGTAATGAATTATTTAAAACCTTTATTAACCTCTATAAGGGTTTCTAATGTTTCCTCACCATTAAAATTATTTGACAATTGAAATGCAATATTCCATATTCATGGAGATAATCAAGGACAATATTTACCCCCTTGGAGGTCATATGAAGACTATACATACCATTTATAAAAAAATATCTAAATTTAAGTCAACTTGAAATTATATTCAAATTTTGAATTCAGTTGTGAATTTAGCCCTATGATTGGCCATAATCACTCTTAGTTATCATTGATTTACACTAAGGGTTTGTATGTTTCATTAGAGCCTATGGTTTTATAAATACACTACTTATTATTATACCTTTTGTATACCTTGGGGTTGTGAGTCCTATTATGCCTATTTTTTCACATGCCTTCAATTTTCTAAAATTAATACTTTTATACCATAGAGATGACTTAGTCATAAAGTTTAAAACTATGTCAGTGACCTAGTCAATTAGTAGTATATTTAGATTTGTATTTTAAATTATAAGTTGATGATGAATGGTTTATGAATTAATATTTATATTTTAAGTGGTTTTGAAAATCATAAATGAATGAATAAATGAATAAAATATGCATATGTATCTATTACCATGAATGTTTTTGATCTATCATTTATCTTGTAGTTGATTCATGATCAAATTATAATACAACATTTTTGGTTTGAAATAAGAACACTTTTGATGGTTAAAATAATTATATGATAGTCATTATGAATTTAGATATATACATTGATTTTCAACTGAGTATGATATAAATTTTAGATCAATTTTCATTTGATAGTGTGAGTAGATTGTGGTGATTAATTTTATATCTCCATTTTCAAAGGTAATGTGTAACATTATTTGAGATAGATAAGAATGGTATATGAATTGGCTATAATGATTTCATTCTTAGTTCATTTTTGAATTTTTAGTATATAGATTGATTAGTCACAATTGTTATAGTTTGAGGAAATAATGCATCTTATGGTCTTAATAAATCAAATACATCATTTGATTTATTATGAACTTCATTTTGAAAATTGATTATTATCATTTTATATTGATGGCTCAAATTAATGCAAAATTCACTTGTGATATAATTAACATTTTGAAAATGTTGACATAATTGAGGTTGGTTTGATATTTAGATAGTTATTTATTAAGATTATCAAAGGATCCTAAAGTTCTAAGTGATTAATTCTAGGTCCCTTATTTGGCTAGGATTCCTAATTCAAACTTTATATAGCTTAAGTTGAAATTCTATACGATCAATTTTTTTTTTAAATAGCCTAATGGTCTCAAAACTTATTGTTTTAATGTTTTAAACCTAAGGTCATTTTTCCTAAGTTTTTAAAATGATATAACCTATTAGTCATGCTAATTTTAAGGGATTTAAAAGATTTGTTTATAATGAATAAAGTTTTGTTTGAAAGTACCTAATCTATGTTCATATTTAAGGCATATTGGTAAGTTAGTCAAAAAGTGAGTTAGTAGTCCATTATGGCAAGTTGAGTTGGCAGTTCATGGCTTACAAGATGGTAAGGTAATTTAATGTGAAGCACAATCGATGCTTCGAGATCATGCTATGATTTTTTGTGGTTTGAGAATTCAATGCAAGGTGTACATGCCTTGAATTTGAGATAATGGTAAAGGGTATAGTAAGTGATTTGGTGATTAATAAGTTTGATGACATTGCTAAAATAGTTAGCGGTATGCTAAATACCATCCTTGATTCAATGAAGCTAATGAAGATTGGGTACATCACCAGGGTAGTTACAATGAGGGATGTTGATTACAAATAGATTGGTTTTCTTTGTTTTGGTCATTTTTGGAAGCTCATTTGTGGAAGATTCACTTTGTCAATTAGGATTTTTAGTTGTAGATAGATATTTCAAGAAAAAAGGTTGCAAAGAAGCATATCCAGGTACACCATGAACAAAATAAATAAGTTTTGGGAAATGTTTATGAGATATTTTGAATAATATTTTCATTGTATGAAAAAAAAGAATTTTGGTCTGCATGTTGACAAGTTTTGATGAAGTTGTTGGTTTAAACTAGTGCATGAATGTTTTGTAAAATTGAATGATGCTACAATTTAGAATATCACTTCATTACATGGATATTAGTGAAAACTAGTTTTTTGATTTTTCATATATTCTTGGCAGTTGATGAAACATAGAGTTAGTTTTGGGTTCAAACTTGGTATTTGAGAATATATGACACCTTTTGTCAAATGTGTACTTAGTTTTGGATTTTTGTGAGTAAAATAAATTGATATGGTGCCTCAAACATGTCATCTATAGTTTCAAAGGGTTCATTGAGGGTTTGAGTTCTGAAAATAAACTTTACATGTTTATAGCATGAATATTTTTAAGGGTTTTGTGTTTATTGTGTTGTAAGGAAGTTATTTCAAAGTAGATTCGAGTGTGAAATATAGTTTTCAACCATAAATTTCTAGAATTTTGTTTATTCATTGGTTATATAAGGAAAATCCCACATGATTAAGATATAGAAGTATAGTGTGTTGAACTTGAAAATAATGGAAGATTTGTCTAATTTATATTCTAGTTATCAAAGGTTTTATTATATTGAAATATTGTTCACTAAAGTTTCACATGTTTATTTTTTCTATAAAAAAGAATCCTATCTGTATGTTTTCATAAATATTTTGAATGATTATAGTTAACCATGATAAAGATAAGTTATGTTGGAAAGTGGTTCAAACATATAAATGCAACTATATTTTAGTATGCTGAAGCTATAAATATCATGCACCTATTTTAGTTTCAAATCTTTATTTTCAAGGATAAATCTACATATGGAAATATAGTAGGCTAAAATTAAAAAATAATGTGGTAATTTTTGGATTTACACCTTATTTTTAAATTTATAGGTTTGTTTTGAAGTTAAATGTCAAAATAATTTATTATTTGAGAAACTATGATAAGTTTTCTGAGTTTAGACAAAGAATTGAATGAATTTAGTGATGATGAATGTTTTATGTATGAAAGGTTCATGTTGATTCTTGTTGAAATTTATTGAAAAAAGTAATGGAAAATCTATATATGGGTTGTTTATTTTCAAAATGATGCATGTAGGAATTAAATATGGTTGTATAAGTTAGGATGAGGTTTAAAAAGTAAACAGTGATAAGAAAATTTAAGCATAATATATTTATGAAATGTCACTAGGGTTTCATTTTGAGATTTTTGGATGGTATATTATTTATATTTTAGAAGTTCATAAATTTGGTTTTTAGTTTGAAATGTGAAAGTAAAGATATGTGGTTTTTACTTAGAAGGGGTTTTTTTTGTTATTGATAAATGGTTTTGAAAGGGACCATACCCAACACAAAAAGGCTCAAAATCTAGATAGAATAGAGGAGAATTAAAAAAGGAAAGCTAGCCAGCATATAGCTAAAGGAAAGAAACAACAACAAGAAAAAATAAGAATTAACAAAAATATGGAGAACCCTGACAACAAACAACATCGAGCCTGTAAAATAATAGCTACATCACAACATCACAAAAAGGAAAACTTTAATTGTTGAACTCACTGAAACTAGTCTTGAGCCCCTCTAAAGTATTAAAAAGATTTAGCATAGTTGTTTGAGAAGATTCTATCATGTCAATTGTGATAAGGGCATTATTTTTCTTAGTGCCACCCTTCCATAATCCTAGATGTAAGTTGCTAAGGGTACAAACTTACCTAACTTATAACTTTAAAAACTCTCAAATGGCTTGTTACATGGCCAAGTGGTCATTCTACCTACCTTTAACATGATTCATAGTGTCTTTCAGGGCTTTTAATATTTTGGAAATGTCTTCAATCTTCATCCTATAAAGGGATAGATTGTCCACCTACATTTTACCCTTATCAACATTCTTTTTGAGATGTATAAAATCCTTTTTAAGCTCCCTAGTCTTATCCTCTAGCTACATAACTTGGGCTTTGATATCAAGTTATTTTGGATGAGAAGGATCAAAACCCCCATTATCATGCCCCATATCAAAGAGACTCTCAATAATGTAAATTTCCTTTTCCATGAGTGAACTAGGAATTGAAGCCTTACCTTTAACACTGCTTATAATTACCCTCTTTGGGGGAGGAGGAGGTGAGGCAATGTAATTGGGATTCTTGGTCTTAACCCTCCTCTAGGAATGAATTTTAGGTAGGGGAGGGAGAGGAATAGGGTGAGCCAAAATGTTATCCAAGATAATATGATAGTGTTGGTGAAAAAAAGGATAACCCCTTCATGAAGAGGTAGGGCATGCTTGTGAGACTAAATATCCAAGATATAGGTTTCCATGGAATGTAAAATATAATAAGGGAGACTAACCCTAGGAAACTTATGGAAGTGGTTTAGAAGAACAAGAGGGTGAAGAGGCAGAGTGATGTACCTACCCTTTGAGGTCACATATATCACCAGCATAGCAGCCACTTCATCAAAAGGAGTAAGGAGAGAGGAATGAACAATATCATCTTTGAAAAAATTCAAAGCATCAATGATGGAAACATCAAGAAGTCTTTTCTCCTTTGTAACCTTATCAAATTTATTTCTATAAAACTTTAAATCATCCTTACTTAGACTAGTGATAGAAGCAATGAGATCTTCGGTGATGGAGAAGGTCTTACCTTTATAAATGATAACCCTATTTCTCTAATTTTTATAAAAAGAGATAAAGATATGATTGTCATGTTTGCTAATTTTTTGCATGAAGCCTGTGAATCCTCCCACATGTAGAACCCTCCAAAGTTCATCATTTGCCTTCCAAGTTAGGTCATATAAGGGCTCAAATTGAAAAGAATCGCCACTTATGGTGTAATAAATAGGTTCATAACACAAAAAGCATTGGAAATAGCTAAATGTTCACTCTCACACCACCTTTGCATAGCCTAAAATCTAAGAGAGAGACTGAGCAGAGGAGTCCAAAGAAGAAATATAATGGAATAGTCTCAAAGAAGGTGTGTGAGTTCCAAGAAATGAATAGCTATCATAAAAGAGATTAAAACCACCATACCATCTCTAATTATATCCAAATGCCCTTCCCTTATTAATGATCTCCTTAGAATTATGTAGGATTTGGTAATTATCATGAAAAATTTGAAAATGTTTATTAGTAACCCATATATTAGAAAATGAGTCTGCCACATAGTTCCCTTCTATATAGGTATGGCAAAAATTGTAATTAGAGAAGGTCTTACAAATGCTAACACTTTCCAAGATGAAGTCTGAAATAGTCTAGCTAGATGGATGAATACCATTAAGGTGATTAATAATATTCAAAAAATCACCTTCAATGATTATATTATCAATTTGGAAATCTTTTACTAACTTGACTCCCCATAGAATAACAAGAGCCTCATGAATATCTTAGAAGGGTTTTTTCATGAATATCTGAGTATATTATTTACATCAAGGTTTTGATTGACAAAAATGAAATATTGTGATAATATTTCAAAATCATGAATATTTAGAATAATAATAGATGTTATAGTTGTAGGAAAACTATAATATTGACTTGATAAGGTAGTTTATTATTCAAGTTTTATATATGATGTTTTAGTCTCTTATTTGGTCTTGAATAAGATTATACAATTACAATTTGAAGAAAATATGTCACAGACATGACTAAATTGGTTTAGAAATTTATGCTAAAAATAAAATTATGATAATTTTATTTTTAAATTTTAGATAGTTTTTTAGGAGTTTCATTTGATGAAATCAAATAGAACATTGTAGTGTTGGTTGATGCAATAGGAAATAGCATTTTTGGGCAGTCAAAGTCATTTCAAAGATTTTATTAATATATGACTATGTGTTTGATATATAGTTTGTTTTCATATTGAATGAATACATGTTAATTTTTTAGTCATGATAATTAGTCTTCCTTAAATATATTTTAAAATGCATAAGATGTTTGGATGGGATCAACCTAGATCAAGTAAAAGTAATGATAAAAAAGGTTGGGGTTAGAATTCAGATAATGTAAATTAGTAGAACCTAAATAGAAATTTTCTAAGGGGTGATTTTAGGGCTAGGAGATCTGGCCCTAGGTATGTCAGTAGGGGTGCTAGGATGTCCATCTACTTTGATGCTAATGACCATGAGTTTTGGAATGTTTTTAAAAATTTAACTTTCAATCCTACTAACCCTAAAGGTAATCGAGCATTTCATGGCCATATATTTGGTGTTAGGACTCATTCTCAAAAGAGTTCCTCTAACCACTTTCAAAATAATATGCTTCATTTGCTAATTTAGTCCCCTACCTTGGAAAGAAACTAGCCTATTAGTGAGCCAAAATAGGGTAATGAAGCTACTAGTTTGACATTGAGGTTGTCCATGCTATTAGTTTTATTAATCTTTCCCTACCTTCTATTTCTAATGACCCCTCATCATATCAAAGAGATCCAATCTTAGGGTGTATAAAATTAAGTTTAATGGAGCATGTTTTAGCTAGCAAGAAATGTAGTTTAGATATCCATCCAACTACTTTTGATAAATGGTCAGATAACCAAAATGACATGGATACTCTAGTTGAGGTCTAATTTATCAAGTGGATTAAGCTAGAAGTAGATGATCCTTCAATTGATTTAGGAATAAATATGGCTCACCTCCCAGTAGTTGAGATGGAGTACAATGAGTGTGTCAATGAGCAAGGGAAGCCAATGATTGAAGTTTTTTTTGATTTTAATGATAATTGGATGTTAGAAGGATGAAATTTTATTTTCAAGTTGAATTTTTATTTGGTAGAATTCTATACTTTTAGATTTGATACTTTGACTTTCAAATTTTGATATTTTGGTGATGATGCTTTGGAAAGTATAGTAGACTTTAATTTTTGATGTGTGTGTGTGTGTGTGTGTGTGTGTGTGTGTGTGTGTGTGTGTGTGTATAATTTAGAAAATACATTATGGTATTAGTATAAGTAGTAATTTTATTAAATTTTGATTTATCTATTTATTTATTGATGTATGTTATTCTATTTATTATTAATTGGTTAACGTCCCCACACATTAGAATTACCTAGTCTATATTCAAATACTTGATCCATTAAGAATTTTAAGTCTTAATTAAACCTTAACTAATAAATTTTATATTAATTGAATTTTACAAATGCAATTAATTAAGTTTAACTAATAACTAACTAAGGTTAGTTATAAATTCTTTTTAAACTAAAATTTGAAGCATAAAAGGAG